>JANJYP010026865.1:0-18499 GCA_024605115.1 Rastrelliger brachysoma | reverse complement strand
GAGTGTGTTTGCAACAGGCATTAGAAGTATGCATGTGTGAATTATTGATTTATTGCCAACATCTTATTTAATTATATTTATTCTAATTCTAATGAATCTGCATTAAATCATGAGTAACTCAGGTAGACCTATTATCCTTTTTCTTTTGAACCTGCATCTCCTGTCATACAGTAATGTGTGTTTCTTCTCGTTTTATCTGCCTGTGGTCTAATAGCTCCTGACTAATTTGCTCTTCTGAGAAAATGCTTCCTCATGGCTTGTTTTGTTGCTCTTCCACTTCCTGATGGAAGTCCCCCCTCTTTAATGGGCCATTAAGAGGTAACCACGATGGGTAAGCTGTCAGCTCACCCTGATTGATTTGGTTAGGCCACAGATGATACTGATATGAGATTCCTCTGTAGCTCTCAGCTAAATGTCTCTCTTCCACCCCCACCCTCTTTCAGAAAGCAGCTGAGGCAAGGAGCAGAGGTGGAAAACCTGGCTTCAAGCTGGAGATGCTGAATGAAAAGTCAGCATTGTTGTCTACCATATGATCAGTTACCTTCAGTATAATAATGTATGGGGTAAGTAACATTCCCCTCCTGCAGTGCAGTCTTCACACAGGTGGAGGGACACTTAGGAAGAAAAGTTTAGCAAAGGCAAGGAGCGTTTTTTGGGCTCCTTGTAAAAGTGGGCCACTGGTCCCTGTGGTGAACGATGCTTTTCTGGGGCAGGCTCAGTGATGACGCTCACCCGACCCGGATTAGGAACAGATACCCTCGTCCATCCTTTTTTCAGAGAGGGGTGCGGAAACAGCTCAGATACACTCTGCAAAAAGGACCAAGCAGAGGGAGACTGCAGGTCTGCTTTCCAAACAGCTGATCCACAAATCGATTAATGAAACCTTTCTTGAGCAGGCCTGTAAGTATTCTCCAGCACAATCTACCTGACTTGGGATCAATTGCTACTGAATCAGTTATTCACCAGTTTTGTTTGTAAGAATGTTAGTTGTGTTGGAAGTTTGTTTTAGACAGAAGTCCCTTTACTTCTCTGACTTGGCGGCTTTTGCGCCCAAAACCCAAGCCCTGGAGTGAGAAGCCAACTGCTATTTAAGGATGGCACAACCCAGCCAGCTGCTGCCATTTCCGTTCCCATCGAAATTGAATCAGCGCAAGTAGACTGCATCAGTGAGGGTGTATGCGCTCCACAGAAGATTATACAGTTGGGACTTCTAGGCGGGCTGTAACGGCTACTTTCACATACCTGATTGGCGCTCCTATTCCTGGTGAGTGTGTTTGAGGAATGGAAGCTGGGGAGAAGACACATCTATTGTAAAGCTGAAGGATGTGGGTTGTTACAGTGAGCTTTCAAAGAAAGCTATCGTGCTGATTGGTTTGAGACAAGAGTATAGTACGAGCAGTGATTGGTGACTTTGGGAATTAATTTATTTACACCTCTGTCAGAGTACTGAAGCTTTGACAGGGTGTTTACATCATTAATTCCTTGTGTGCATCATGTCTTCTTGGATCTGGCTTCCCATGAAGTATCATCACTTGTTTGTTTGTGCAGAGATAGCTGTCAAAAGCTTCTTTCATGGTGGAGAAGACTGACAGAAGTCCTGCTGAGTTTGGACAGATTGGTTGCGTTCAAATTGATCTGTTGTGTATAGCAGAGAGCAGGGAGGGGGTTAAAAACTCAAGAGGGAACTAGGCCATCAACATCCCCTTTTTTTCGATGGGCACATTCTGAGACTGGCTGTGAGCATGACAGAAACAGCAAGTGAAACAGAGCAATATTTGTTCTGCTTCAGCCAGATTGTCCTATGTTGTGGTTGACATGCAGTGGTGCATGCGATTGTAATGCATACATAACATATGAGGCTGTGGTTAAAATGGTGCAGAAATTCCTCTTTGTTTTTTTTATATCTCTTCCCTCTCACTGCCTTACATCTGCTGTTAACTTTCAGGCACCAAAGATATTTTCTCTATCCCTGGATGGAGAGAGAAACACTCCCCGCTCAGCTCGATTATTTTGAGTCATCCAGCCAAGGCTGCGGCACTGGGCGGGAGTGTAAAAAATTTCATCTTCGACCACGGATACATCTGCCTCCTCTCAGTGGTGTTGGGGTTCTCCTCCAGTTTGTTTGTATGACTGTACTACAAAAACTACAGCATTTTTAAAGTCTTTTTAAAGTGGTTGTGGGCGATAGCTGAAATAGTGTTTTAAGGCCTGTTTGATGTTCAGGAGTTGTCTGTCAGGGTTCTTCTTTTGATAGAGAAGTTTACCTTTGACTTTACCTGTAAATTGGCCTGGAAGAGGAACAGAATAGGTAGTGCTGTTGCTGAGTTTGAATGTCTGATATGTGCATAACAATGCTGTACTGGGTTTGGACAGAAAAAGCTTTACCTTATGTTAGGATATTGATCATTTGTAACATTAATAATCTTGTCAGCAGAATCTCCTCAGGCATCAGCCGAGACATCACTGCAGAGTCTAAAGGGGATTTTTCTCTTATCTAACTGTTCATTGAAAATTATGTTAGCCTCCAAGACCAGGGCATTGCAATTTGGTTAGATCTGCAATTCCCTGAAATGTAAGATGATATGGAGGTCCATTAGACCACCAGAAAAAGTACTGAGTAATGAAATTCATCAGTAATGTTGAGAGAAAAACTGAAGGAATTTTGTGGCCTCTTTCTGGGTTGAGGTTTGGGATGTGCACTTTTTCAGTGATGGTTAAAACATTTCTTCTCACATTTATGGTTTTTAGGTTTTCGGTCATTGCTTTTCTCAACTGCCCCAAAGTTGTGTAGGGTTTCATAGTATTTCAGTTATTTTATTGCAAAGAATGGACAATCTGTTGGTTGCATAGCAGTGCAATAATTTAGTGATTTTAATAATTTAGTCTATAAAATGTAATATGCACATGACTGTTCCCCAGAACCCCTGGTGATTACTTCAAACTGCTTAGAAGTTACATTTATAATGACATAAAACACAGAAATATAGCCAATTCTAACATTTTTAACATGTAGAACAGTAGAATAATTTATTTAATAAGCTGTATGCCTCATCTTGTGGAAGAAACTGGGATCATTCTGTTATGTGTAAGGTAAAACAATACATGTAACAATACAAATATTTATATATATATATATATATATATATACACACTGTATATGTACTGATTTGTTATTTACTAAAATAACAGTATACACTACCAGATACTGTGTTCACTACAATTTATTGTGTTTTCTCAGTTTTGCTCTGCCCCCACCCCCCCTTTCACATCGTGGTCCATGTTGCCCTGTCTTTTGAGACTGTGCTCCAACTGCTTGTGACATATATAATTTAAATAATTCATTGGAATATTGATTCCAGTTGCACAAAACAACTGTAGAAAAGCGAGAGTAATTGTAATCTTGCATTGTCATGGGTTACAATTTGAAAGCACAAAGATAGACCTTAAAACAAAAGGAGGATTCACAAAAGTGCAGAGAAGCACAAATACTGTAGGCTGCCTTCCTGAATGCTTACCTGGGTGTACATTATCAGCTGTAATAGTACAGTCCAACATGATCATATTTGTAAAGGAGACCAGTTCTCTTATGCTGTATCAATAGCTTACCTAGCTTTTTAATATCACATTATCATGAGGCATTTTTGGCAATGTAGTTAGTGGCTAAAATAATCAATAGAAAAATATTTTTGTTACGCATAAATCACCCACTTTAGGTACACAAAAGGATTAGTCTGCACTTATGAAGTGATGTACTTGACTAGCACAAGTATTTGATTACATTTTTGAAGTAGGTTGATAAATGTTTTTCCTTGTTTTACCTGAATTGTTTGAACAATGTCCTGTTGAAACCAAAGGTCTGAGTGTCTGCCAGGAAAACACTCCCACGAAATTTTAACGCTAGCAGCATGGCATAATATGGGTTCCTCACACTTCAGTCATCTGTATTTGAAGATTACTGTAGCACTGTTGTCTTTTTTTAGTTGACAAAAGTAGAGCAGTGCGTGGTGTTCTACTGTGATCCATTTCGTGCATTTAAGCTCTCTCTTTTAGGCCTTTTTGTTTTTCCCTGCAAATACAGTTACAGCACAAGTTAGCAACACTAAATGAAACTGAGGCACAACATTGCCCTTCTGATTGTGACAGTGACTGTATTTACAGTGCTGCAGCTTGAGGTTATGTGTGACTCTGACTGGACTAAATATTATCTTGTTTTGGCCCTTAAGCACAAGAAGTGTCAGGACAGGCAGGGAATACAGATGATTTTGTTGAATCGTCTATATGAAGCTACTAGATGGTGTCATCTTGATGCAGTAGACTTTCAGATTTTTTGCACTTTTCATTTTACTTTATGCACATGAGTTGCACATCACACATCATGAAATGTGTAAATTAGGTCTTACTCCCCAGGACTGGCTTGCATCAGCTGTTTGTAAATCGATCAATAAGCTCTTAGTAATGAATAGCTATTTTGACTAGAGTTAATAAAGTCCAAAGTCTTTGTTTTAATATCTAGAAAACCTCTAGTGCTGTCCAATAGGAAGCAAGCAGCTCTGTTAATATCGAATCATAAATTCCAAAAATACAGTTTTAGGGTCCAAAACATAAAATAGACTTATTTCATTATGTTTTTTGTTTATATCAGCGGGTCTGGAGAAATGTATGTTTTACTAGTAGTAGTCACACAGTTTACAGTGAGAGGGAAATATCACAATATACTAAGTTAACTGTTATTACTTTGTAATTTAGTCTAAAGTTATAGTTTGAACACAAACATTTTTGTTTTTTGAGGTTTAGTGTGTTTTTCTATGAAATACATAGTGACAAGTCAGATATGCCAATTGTACTCCATATCACCTATTTTCCTCTTCTATTCAACTCAGATGTGAGTCAGATATTTAGGAAGCTGAAGTTACACAATAGCTCCACCTGGTAGTTAGTGTAAATATTTCATTCATTTAAAAACTAGTCTAGGTGGTGTAGCGTAGCAAGTTTTAAATTAGTAACATGTAAATCTTAGGAACACTGGTGTAAATATGTTGATCTTCTTTATGGTGGAAACATTAATGTTTTAGGGCCACCATGTATCCCCTATCCACTACCTCTGAGCCATGCTTTCAGTTCATGACTAACAATGATGTGATCTGCTTTGTTTTTCTTTATCAGAGGAGATAAGATGGGTGGAGCTGCCTTCTTCACTATGCTGGAAACCTGAGAAAAATTGCTGTACTGCTGCTGAGGACCTCTACCATCCCGACCCCACCAATGACTTTCTACCGTGTATGTGACCCCCTTCATATATTTACACATACTCATAATGAATTAGGGTAAAGTCATTTTTAAGGATGTCACATACAACCTAAAATTAAGCGTTTGTGAGCCTAACTACTCGAAAATAAAAGATGTTAGTGTTATTCTGTAGGTTCTGTTAACTGACATATGGTTTTACTTTTAATTTGGCTTAAAAGCAGGGAGGAATTGTTGAGTTAATCTTTCCCTTCATCAGTTTGAGTTAAATACTTTTATACTTGATAGATTCAATTGGGCTTTAAAGGAATTTGAATGAAGACGTTTAAAGACTAAATATCTCATAAATCCTAAACCACAGTGTTGGTCAGTTGCTTGCAGCAAAGTGTGAGAAAACAAACTGAGTTACTACTTCTACAACACTGATTTAACTTAGTGTCTCAGCTCATCTCTTACAGTGATGTTGATACTCAAAATGTTGTCTTTCAGGAACCATTGATTGGTGTGCCTCAAACTCTGTAATGGAAAATCGTGGTGAGTACCAAGTCACTCGTTGTGGTTTGTTAAGTGCAGTGTTAATGCTGTAGAGAGCTGAAGATCCACTCATCTCGCCGTACGTCCTCTGTGTTTATGAGGTCTGCCTGGCCCCTGGGCGTTTTATGAGCCACTCAGGAATATAGCTGCACATCTTCTCAACCTCAGGGCCTGATTGAGGATCAGTTTGTCTTCGCAAACCGGGTTTTCCCTGGTCTACATAAATCTAGAGTGGTATGCCTGTGTGTGTTGGTTTTTTAATTTAGACTTTGAGATTATGAGGTGCTGTGTATTAAGATTAGTTGCTTTTGTGTCCCAGTAGTTACTGCTTTCACACACTCATGACGACACCGAACCTCTCTTCTCTTGTAAAACTAGCTGCTGCATCGAAAAGGGAAGTGCTAATCTTGATTATGTGTAGCCTACTGCTAGTTTTTGGTTCATCCTCATCTGCTACTATTCACTGAATCACTTCCCTTTCATAGAACTAACAAACAAACAAAAAGAATTAAATTTCTCTGAGCCTCTGACATGCCTATGCTAAGCCCTCCCTCAATGACAATCATTTATAACATCTGCAAAAAGATATTTACAAGTGTGTTGTAGAAAGGATGAATTTTCATCAAATGAAAAGCTGCCAGTTAGCTTAGCTTAGCTTAGCACAAAAACTGGAAATCACTTGTTTAATTCTTGCAGAAACCGGGGTGTAACAACAGTGATTATTTCTCAAGTGGACACAGTGACTCCCTTGTGAATCATGTTCCCTTTGCTCTTTGGGCAAACAAAGAAAACTTTTTTGTATATAAACAGTTGAAACCCTGCCCTTATATAAAAATATAAAGAATATATTTTGACATTTGTGTCATGAAGGAGACATCATCCATATGGCACTGTCTGCATACTAAATGTTGGACTGTGTATGCACTGTACGTCTATGTGCGTACCTGCCTCAGTCCGCCTTCTTTTCTGAAGTGGCCTGGCCCAGTCTGTTATCCAGGTCAGGCCAACAGGTTCTGGGCTCATGCGGATTGGCTCAGCTCTCTCTGGAAGCCGGCCCGGTGTGGAGGCTGTATGTGGGGCACAGGGAAAGAAAAGGAACGCTGTTGAACACACTAGCTCTCCATCTTTAGAAACAGCCAAGATGCAGCCAAACGCTCAAAAAACTCTGATCTATCCAGGCATAATGACACAGCTCAATGCTCTGGATTCCTCAGAGGCGCAGTTGGACAAGGTTTTCTGAAGACACTCAAACCTCAAAAGGAATCAAAGCTCCAATTCAGGGGGTCCAGTCCACACTCCTTTTCTCTTAGTTTAGAGAATGCAGTCTCTTTTTTTTCTCTCTGCCTCTCTCTATATTCAGGTCCCAAACAGGGCAGTTCTTCTTGGCAAACATGTTTTGAAGTCATGCGAATGCTTCTGAAACTGTTCAAACTGTGATCGGAGACTTGGAAATGCACGTAAAGTGTTGTCTGAAGTCGCTAAGAGGGGTGAGCAGCATAATAAACACCCTGTGCTAGTTCTGAATAACAATAGTGGTAATGGAACATTTGACTGAATACTGTATAAAGAACTGACTGCATATGTCTGATTAACACATCTTCCTGTTTGTCAGATCGACTTGTGATTCACTTCATTCTTCCTTTTAACAAGCTGACTGTTATCTCATGCAAAAGCAGCTGTCCATGTCTGTTCCTCATGTGTAAATGTTGAGATAGAGTGGCCTCCTAGACATGCTTGACCTTTACACAGCTCCCACAAAAAGTCACTGATTGAGGGCATTGATTGAAATAGCTCCAATTTCTTTTCCCTCCATCCTCAACATCCAAATGGAAGATGGTTTTTGCTTGTCATGTAAGGTGTCTGACTAATTTAGAAAGAGTTTACATAGATGCTGTCTGTGTCTCTTTCTGCTGTTATGCTGTCATCTCTGCTCAATGAAGGAAAATAAATACTGACGTGAGTGTGATGGACCACAGAACTTTTTACCACATTTTATGTTCACAAAATAATGACCTAAGTCTATCTTTTTCTTTAGGGAGGTTCATTCTTTTTGTTTTCCGTGATCACAGTGTTAAGAATCATTTAATATGATTCTCTTGAAATGCACTGCACTGCATAGGCTACATTACATACATTATTTCAAGCATGCATTGCACCACAGACCACAGAACACAGCAAATTGAAAACATGACTCGTCTTTCTCCCAGGAATGGTAGGCATCTTTGAGTGAATGCTGACCTGTACTATGAGCCAAGGAGGGAGGGTCAGTGAGCAAGAGGGAGTCCAGCTCCTGGAGGGAGGGAAGGTCTTAAGGAGATTGAAAGAGGGAGGGCCAAGGAAAGGACTGAACTGAAAGGCGTAGGGGATGGATAGACAAGAGAAATGCACAGAGGAAGAAAAGACCTGAGACAGGGAGACCAAGGTACATTGTTGAAGAGGGGGGAAGGCAGGTGCAGCTACTTGTCTGCTGCACATTTCTGGGTGCAGGACAAGTAGAGGCCCCTCAGGGGCTGGATCATGGGACAGAGTCTTCGTTTGGAGACCCCAGCACAGGACCCTCAAAAACTCAACAATGGCGGTGAGTTTCTGGACTCAGTTACTGTACTCTGTACTGTAGACAGTTCCTAGTTCTCCACCATAAAGCATAGCAAGATATTAGTTTATAGTTGTTCATNTCTCTCTCTCTCTCTCTCTCTCTCTCTCTCTCTCTCTCTCTCTCTCTCTCTCTCTCTCTCTCTCTCTCTCTCTGTCTCTCTCTCTCTCTCTCTCTCTCTCTCTCCACTTTCACTACCACAAGGAATGCAAAATCACTGGGGTCATGTGGAAGAATCTCAGCTTTGTTTTTACACACTCCTGAATGTGTTGCGCACTTATTTTCATGTTAGAGTGCATAGAAAAGTTATTTGCTCAGTGAAATTAGGTACATCATTAATTGTGGATTAGTGGAAATATGAATTGTATTTGGCTATAGGACAATTAATATAATTCTGGATCCCTTCCAATATTTTCCCCTTTTATTTATGCATATCACATAGTGTAAACATATGTCATACTACTATCACAAGTACTGAATTTGTATGATTTTAACAGCCTGTTCTAGTAGTATTTATATCGACTGGTTTTGGGTTTAAATGACTGGATGGTTTTAGAGCACACAAGAATCCACAAGAAGTAATCACACTGATTAGAAGCTCTTTGTGCTGTCAAAAAGTAGATTAAATTTCATAATCTACCCTGGCATGGGTTAGCATTACAACAAGATTAGAGGTGTTTCCCAACCTGCACCATGGAAGCAGGTTTCTTATGTAATTGATCAGGATTCCTGGCCAGCGCACTGGCTAAAGGCCAGGCTCCTTTAAAACAACAATCTCCTTTGACCTCACACTCACCTGACCAAGGCTGCCATGACTCATTGAATCATGAGGTTAGAGGGAAATCAGGCCTCACTTGGAGATGTGTGAGAGTGGTAGGCTTCAGGATAGGGGTACGTCATACGCACTCAAAACACACACACACACACACATTCACACACCCTCATGTTTCCTGACTGGTATGCCTTATCTTGGCAGAGCTCCTGATTACTGGATGACTGCTAGAATGCTGTTTCTGGTCTTCTTCTGAATAGAGATGTGTTTTATATCAGCAGCAATTTTGAACATTTTAACGGCTAGAATGCCAATTAGTTTCACTGGATTGTACCTAGCAGTGTTGCATTTCCATGAGCTGTACAGTGGACTGTGTTATTGAGTGTGAGGGGAAGAGGTTGTCTTTGTTCTCGGTCACAGAATCAGGGTGGAGTGCCGTTTCCTCCCTGTGTTTCCAGCCCCCCCCCCCACCCATCCCACCCCATAACTCCTTTACTTTTTCTCTCTTTGTGGCTCTTTTTTTCACCCTTTACTCCCATTCCCAGTCACGCAGTCACACACAGCTGTAGTATACTCACTACACTGTTAATGACATGCTGGAGAAATTTGATTAATTTTGAGTGGATTCTGTTTTGTCACGTTTTTGGATTTTCGTGTCAGAGGATTAACACATTTTAATCAGGCAACACTGGCTAACGTACAAGTCTTCTAAGGATTTAGTCAGTCATCTATTTCAAACGGATGCCTCCTGCATGTGCTGAGTCCTTTTTGTAATCGTCATCTCTGCAGTGCTTTGGAGTGTGCAGGCCTGGCACCGCCAACTCTTATCCTGCTTCACTGGCTTCAACTGAGCCACTGTGTCAGAGGGTCCTCTGACAGAGCAGTCTGCTGTGTGAAAACCTCAGTTCTGGATCGCTGAGAAGCTGCCTTAAGCAATGCTTAATCTGGATGTTATGGTAACTGGTCTGAATCCTCAGATTTCTACCTTGCCAATATAAGCTGGATTTCCATGATGCGGACATGTCCCTTGAACCTGGACCCTCTCTGCTGTAGTTTCTAGCTGTTCTGGGATTTTCTTTATCAGTAGTTTGACTGTTGGGACACATACAGCACAGTTGAATTTGGGGTTGCCGGATGCTCCCTATTTACCCATGGCATGCTGTTTCAAGTCCCGCCACCATAGAAGCTGGACGCTTAACACCCCTCTTCCAGGTAGAATTGTCTTTGGGTTTTAATACTGCTTTTCAGGGTATTTTTTTTTTAATTGGAGGTGGTGCAGAAATTGAAATTGCTTTTACAGATGGTGAGTCTCCTAATGACAATGTAAACACTTTACATCAAATTTTACCCCACCAACAACATTTGTGTGATAATGTAGTATAGCAGTTAAACAGTCTGTCTTTCAGTTGCAGAAATTGGTTTGAATCCAGTTTCAGCAATTATCCACAGTACTAAAATGTCCCTTAGCAAGATACTGAATCACTGCCAGCTTCAGGGGTGCTGGACTGTAGCTCACCCTGACTTCCCTGATATGGGTTTCAAACAAAGAGTCAATTTCCTCCAAATAATGATATTGTTGTTGTTGTTGTTCTCCTACATTTTTATTCAACTGCTAAGTAAGCCACATCAGTATTGTGTGAGAACATATTGTTATGGGAATCAGACTGTGAGGCATCATTGTCGCCAAGACATCCTGTGTGTGCATGAGACTGGATGTTGTAAATCGGACCCTATTCTCTCTCCACTGGTAAATATTATGTCTGCTGAATACAGCAGCTGCAGCACTGATAGAGCCAATGTTTGAAACTCTCTCCAAGCTCAGCACCCAGTCAGTTGGCCTGTCAATCATTTAGCCCAGCATATGTAATGATGACTGCAGACTGCCATTTAATAGAGTACTTCAAGCCATAATGGCATCTCGCACATTGAGTGTTCTTTTAAAAGGTTTTGCTTCTTGATTGTTAGCTGTCCATATGTATAATGACTGGCAGGTTTTTTTCTGCTGCTTTGTGACTTCATCCATGTGTTTGCCTCTCCTCTCTATAAAGGCAGTGAGGGCTGGAAGGCTGATAAGGCACTAGTCTTCTTTCAGCCAAGGAATGTGAGCACTTGACAGTGAGAAATCCTGGCTGAATGCCAACATCAGACCTCCCCTGTTAACTGTGGATATGTGGAGGAGTCAATGAGCTCTCAGCATCAGCCTGCCAAAGCACACTCAGTCCCTGTGAACTAACGGCTAAAGATAATAACAGCCGTAATGAGTACAGCCATCTTTACAAAGGCATCAGATGAGCTCAGTTTGAAGAAAGCTTCACTGTCAGAATATTGTGACTGCTGACAGAGATATACTCTTCGTGCTCCTGTGTCTTGTTTTAGGGTGTACAAATCTTGTAAATGCTTTAAAACTGTTACATTTATTATATAAATTACTCCTTTTTTTCCAGATGATGAAGCTGAGCAGCACCACAGCACAATGGCGGGAGAGGGGGGCAGCACGGGGGACAGCACCCCTCCCCCAAAACGCAAGGGCAAGTTCTCGACCCTTGGCAAGATCTTCAAGCCGTGGAAGTGGCGGAAGAAGAAAAGCAGCGACAAGTTCAATCAAACTTCAGAAGGTTTGTTTTGTTTTCTCTGGTTGTATCAGTTACACTCAGCTTTCATCAAAATTCCTCAATGCGTGCCCAAATGTAGCAGGCCACTTTGGCTGGACTGCAGACAATAAGCTGCTAACATAATATCCTGTTGATGGAAAATCTCTAAACTTGCATCTTTGTTTTGTGGAGCATGAGATCACACACTTCTTTGCAGAGATCTTAAAAAAGAAAACTTAAGAAAGCTTTTTGTGTTGACGACAGAGTTGGAGAGAAAGATGTCGACACGGCGTACACGGCAGGAGCTTATAGAACAGGGAGTGCTGAAGGAAGTCCCGGACAACGGTAAAAGTGCTTCTGTGATTCATCTGATCTCTCTGCACAGCAGTGTCTGTATCTGACAGTAGCAGCCCTGAGGATATCACACCCACACAGACAGTACAGTGAAATCATCATTACATTATGTCAGGAACATTGTCCTCCCATCCAGCAGGTGTCTGACACTTTTTTTAAAAGGTAAATTTACTTTCACCTTGCTGTTTTTCCCAAGTAATGTAATATCTGTTTAAAATGGCATGCCACTCTCTAGAGCTAAGGAAAACTGCAGCAAAATAGCTTTGAGAGTGGTGTGTGTGCAAGTACTATACTGGCCCTGCTGTTGCAGAAACCCATTTATTAAACCTACAGCTGCTCCTTCATCACACCAACAAAAACACACTCTGTCTACAGGGCTCAGGTGAAGGGCACCTTCTTTTTTTAACTACTGTATGAAAAGGCTGCATCTAATGATTATCATCAATATCAATTAATCTGTTGATTGTTTTTTCTTCTAATTTGTCAATCTGTGCTCAGTTTCAAAGAGGCCAAGGCGAGCAAGGTGATTGCTTCAGATTGCTAACAGTTAAATATCACAATTTACTCTGATTTAAACCAGAGAAAAGCAGCAAATACTTTAATTTAGGAAGCAACAACTAGTTAATATTTGACATTTCTGCTTTATAAATAAAAAACATAGTTTAGTTCTCTGTTAAAAAGCTAATGAATACATTAACATGACTGACTAAGGAATTCATGAAAATCACAAATATTCTACAGTATATCACAGTATATGTTTCTGTATAATTATGATTGAGAACACATCTAAGATCTTATATTTTTCTGGTGCAACCAATGAGAACAAAATTGCATCCTTCAATTTTATGTATATACAGAGAGGATTCATGATCTTTTGCCTAATTTTGACAGATGCAGATACAGAGACACAAAACATGAAGCAGCCCTATGTTAAGAATGGGCACACTCTCCCTGTGAGTGTTGGGGTTGGAGGAAGAGGAGGAGGAGGGGTCACTGGTGGAAGGAGCCCCTGCAACCAGGGCAAATTCCCCCTGGAGTCGGACTTTAGGATGAACCCAGCTTGGCTTCCCCAGCAAGATGACCGTAGGGGTCGATCTCCCTCAGATGGAGAACGCCGGGGGACTCCAGGCACTAGGGGCACTGGACTGCATGAAGACGGGCGGAGAGGAGGGGTGGGGCCAAGAGCGCATGGGGACATAGAGTGGAAAACTAACATGGTCTGGCATGGCCAGATACACAACCAGATGGAGGAGGGCAGACGTGGGGGCCGACTTCACCCTGAAGATGGGCAGAGGAAGCCTGGGCTGCAGAAGGCCCCGTCAGAAGATGGCAGGAGTCGTCGGCCTGCAGAAGCGGACTGGAAGCCAACACTCCCTCGACATGCATCTGCTGAAGAGGGTAGAGCCTGCAGAGGTGAGCAGCTTCCAGTTTGTGTATTTTTTTTTAATTTTTTCATTCATTTTTAAAAGGTGCAATCATACCATACCTGTTGTCACTACGAGAAAGCTGAAGCTA
Source organism: Rastrelliger brachysoma (assembly GCA_024605115.1). Classification (NCBI taxonomy): domain Eukaryota; kingdom Metazoa; phylum Chordata; class Actinopteri; order Scombriformes; family Scombridae; genus Rastrelliger; species Rastrelliger brachysoma. The sequence goes on along the minus strand of JANJYP010026865.1, from coordinate 4,896 downwards.
TATTTTATGCCATGACCTCCTTCATACATGTTTAAGGATGGTAGTGTATTTTGTAGCCCACCCTCTTGCTGTCATTTCACTGCTTATGTGCTGTCCTCCCAGATATAGACAGGCCTCTGTCGGCTCCCAGGAGCCCTGCTCCAGCTATGCTTCTTATTCAGGAACATAAGGGAATAGCTTGTCCTCTCTTCTCCTCTCCTAATTAATGTGGCATGATCACTACACCCATTATTGCCCTTTTAATGCTAACACTGTCAGCTCAGTGATAATTGAAGAGACACAGCTAATTGATTTTAGTGTAATATTACACTTTGTGAAATAATGGTGTTTGGTGCTGTTTTTAGATCACTGTTGTCCAGTTATCATTTATCTGACATATGGACCACCTATATTTTCTTCTGTACTTCTTTACCTGTGCACAAAAGTATGTCCGTGAGATGAGAGGTAACCTGGACGATCTGCATACAGAACTTAGGTTACGGAAAGAAAATTTGAGAAAATTGATATGCATTATATTGAATGCAAAGAAAATATTGGGAGTAACAACAGACAACTACAGAGAAAAGGCAGAACTCCTGCCAGAATAAGGAGAATTCAGTCTATCAGCTATTGACAGATTTGTAGGTCAACAGATATTTTCTCTCACTTCATGTGACCCTGCAGCTCTTCTCTCTAGCTCACCTTGTATTTTTCTTTTTTCTCTGTCTCTGAAGCTGCTTTTCTCTCCTCTCCCACTCTCTTTCTATCTTTATCAGATCTCCTGCTTTCTGTCCTCCTCTTTTCCTCTGTTCTTTTTCCACACTTCCTCCTTTTTTCTGTATTATTTCCTCTGTGCTTCTATGTCATCAGTGATAAAGGCTCATCTGTAAATAAATAATGCTGAACTTCAGAGCTGTGGCTTTGAGAAATGCAGTGGGAACAGCAGCAGCAGTACCGGGCGTGGGGGTTGCTCGGGGGTGCAGTGTGGGGGTGAGCAGAGGGAGGTGGGTTTTTGGTGGTAATTGCAGCTGCCTACTCTGTTTATCTTCACAGCTGATCCCTAGATAATGTGATTCTCAAACAAGTACTATCACAGAGTGCTTGGAGTGGTGAAGCAGCAGAAAATGGCACGCTGCTGAATCACTGAACTGAAACATTTTTAACCATGTAGAGAACTATTTTAAAATATTCAATAAAAATAATTTTAAACAGAAAAAGTTGACTTTATAAAAACCTGAAATGTGTGTGCACCACATCTGCAAACAGATTTTAAAAAATGTACTGGCATTTTTGTTGAAATCATAAGGTTGTTGTTTTTGTATTTGTAATTTAAACTGAATGTAGTACTAAAATTTTAAGTTATGGGAATAGCCAAGAGCCCAAATGAACACTGACAGAATTTTCTGTGTCATAACCCTCCAGTCATATGTATGTATGTATATATTTAAAAGGTTATTTGAATATAATATGAGGCTTTGGCTGTGCAAAATTAAATCAAGTCATTATTTATAATTTCCTGTTTTATTGCCAAATTCTTGCTTTTTTGTGATCCTTCCACTGTAGCTGAAGAGGAAAACACTGTGGAGACACAAAGAAGGAATATTTTACTAAAAAAGACTGTGGAAGATAGTTTATTTGACACATAGACATTTGAAGCTTCTTATTAACTTCAAAACAAAGCTGTAGATTTTGTCTTCCATTCCTTGCATTGTAATCATGTTTAGAGGGGATCTCCAGTATGAACAGGATAAATGATTGCAGAGAGCAAAACCTGTTTCAGTAATCATATGAGCACCAAACCTTTTACTTAACTTTTAACATCTTTCCATGGTTCCTTCTTTTCAGAGTCAGACAGCCATTTTGTCCCTGACCTAGAAGCCCTGCGAGATACCCTGCGTGAACCTCTGCCTCCTAAACAGTCTGTCATGCCTCCAAAATGGCTGATGAGCTCCACCCCTGAACCTGTCAGTGAGGGTCCACCTCGCACCCCATCCAACCACCCCTCCTCCCAGTACTCATCTCCCTCAGCTGCGGCATCTAAACCTGTTCGATCCGTCTCCTCAGCGGGTGCATCCACACAGCAGCCTTCATCTGCAGCCCCAACCTCCACGTCTCAGGCCACCAAGCAGCCCCCTCTGCCCCCGCCCAAGCCGGTGAACAGGGGCAACACCGCCATGCTGGGTAAGCTACGCACAGTCATGATTGGTTCTGTTAACAGGCAATGGAGGGCAGCAACTCCAAACTCATTGAGCCTGTATCAAGTCACAAATGTGCACCACAAACATTCAAATGTTTGCTCAGTTAGCATGTAGTTTTCCCACTGGCGAATACAAGATGTACGTTTATGATTCAGTGCACAACTGATGGCAAGGAGAAGGCTTTACACACAATGTGCACCAGCATCCTAGTAATGATGTTATCTAAACAGCTTGAGCAGCTCTTCCCTAGCTAATTACTTATTACGCCTGGACTATTTTAGCAGCATCTTTTTCTCCGGCATTTTACACTCTGAAGATAGCAGGGACTCTTGTGGCTGTGAGCTGCTGCTTGCACAGTTGCAGCATAGTGGTTGTTGTTCACTGTGGGTTTGTCTCATCTGGGATTTTGCTTTAATTCCCAGTCTAGCAATGCTGTCTTCTTTCTTTCATATTTGTCTTATCAACAGATCTGATGATTGTGGTACCTTACAAATGTGTGCACTTATTGTCATGCAGGCATGAAATACACAGGTTTCTCTCAGTCAGGATAAGGTGTGAGGTGATTTTTTTGTCACTGGAAGTTATATTGGTTATAGTTAGTGGGTACTAGAAAAACAATTATATACAGCTCACTTGGAAATTAAGAAATTCAAGATATTTTTGGCCAGAGTAGGCACTTAATTTATAAAATACATATCTTGTTGATACTGTTGGCAGTTTACTGAAGTTAAAGTTTTTCAACTTTAACATTTTAAGAAGCAGCACCATTAATAATCAAGAGTATGACATTTTTTTAAAATGAGTGACAGGATAATGAACATCCGTCCTCATAGCGCACTCACATAAACAGCACAGCCATATACCTGCATTCACTCTGCAAACACTCCAAGCTGAAGGCCTCCATCTCCTCCCTGTTAGTCTCCGCCCTGCAGGGGGGAGAGAACGCACAGCTTCCTCTCTACTGGTCCTGCTGGAAGCGAGAGTGCGACTATGATGTCTACCTGTCCCTCCCTGTCTACCTGTGTCGGCGGGCTGGAGGCCTGCGCTCAGGTAAAAAGGATGCCCTCTGGGTATCTCTGTGGCCAGGGTACCCATGTCTGGAATGCCCCCTACCCTTTTCCTCCCCCTTTCAAAGTCTGCGTTCTTCATCGTATCACGTCCTTTCTAGCTACAAGCAACATATTTTTCCCCAACTGGCCTTGATTGCTTCTTTTTGAATGTGGTATATAAGAGCTGCATGCAGATAGCTGACAGTGGATGTGCTGGGTGCTTTGTGTATGTGAGTGATCTATGTGTGAGTGAACTGTTAATTCACTATTCTCTTATTTGGCATGTGAATGAGGAGGAGCCTTCGGCAGGTTTCATCTGCGGCCTGCAATGCATCAAGTGGATTTTATAGTACTAATCCACTCAGCTTCTGCTCAGCTGGGATGTATGGGTGGATATGAATGAATGGAGTGGAGAAAGGGTTTTAACATAAGGGCTTGACTTAATTTAGGGGAAGATGTTATCCAGCTCAGTTTCCTGCATGTTTCAAGTCCGGCAGCACTGATCTCTTATTTCTCAGTTGCACGGCTATGGCTTTTAACACTGATGTGACTTGAAGGCTATTCTTCACATAATTAAGAATCATAGAGCAAATATACAAAATGTGCATGGTAATTCTTAGAAGTGAGATTTTTGCACTTCAAGATGCTAAAAAATTTGATTGCAGGTTCAGAGCCTGGCTGTGTGAAGCATGTAGGCTGTATGACTCTTATTCGTCTCTGTGACCTGGGGCACATGTGGCACACTATAACAGTGTGTGCATTCATGTTGACACAGTCATGTGACCTGACTGGCTATATGTATGCATTCATGCTCAGTCAGACATGTATTTATATTTGTACATGTGTATTCTGTCATCTTACATGTAGAGCTGATGCATGTGCGCTCATGTCACAGCGGCAAATTAGATATAGATGGTGACACCCAGGACTGTATATAGATATGAATAACACTCTCTGTGGCTATGCAGAAGTGAAGCTAAAATATTTTTCCTTCTGGGATCTGCATTTTTGTAATTGTCATTTGGAGCAAGGCTCTACACAGTAGAGTTGTGAGACTTGAGAACAGCTGTCCAATCATGATGTCACAACCCCTTTTTATATCACCAATCAACTAATTAACAGCAAAGTTATCAGAAAACTGATCACTTGGACAAACATCAGCATGATTTTTTTTTTTAGAGTTTGGCTCATGTCCCATTTGCTAACATGGAGAGCCAGGGAACAAGATGTTTTGGCTTCCCTTTTGTCATGACATTCATATTAATATACAGTCAATGGGTAGATTCTCACTTACAGGTCTATGCTCGTTATTTTGCTTTATGATCAGATATTACTAACTGTGTTTCCATTTGCAGGAGACTTCACTCAAGCCACTGGGGGTGCCAGTCTTGTTCCAGCCAAGCCCTCACCGCCGATGCCTCCCAAGAGGACCACGCCTGTCACCAAACGCAACACGGAGGATTCGTCTGCTTCAAGTCATCCCATTAACCCTTCACCGCTTTCACTGGAGGACCAGAGCAGCCTCTCCATGTCCTTTCAGCTGCCTCCCCCTCCTCCCTCCCCACCCCTGCCAACACACATACCGCCTTCTCCACCTCGCCAACATATACACACCCATCACCTCCACCATCAGCACTCCTACCCACACCCACTCCCCCAACCTATTCCTA
>JANJYP010026854.1:0-12651 GCA_024605115.1 Rastrelliger brachysoma | reverse complement strand
CTAATGCTTGTATCTTCTACCTTAAAGTATCAATAAAATATCATGATATACCCTTGTCTTTCTCAGGAATTTTGAATGAGAATGACAATTGCCCATATGTGTACAACACTGAGCAGAAGGATACTGACATGGATGGAGTTGGTGACCAATGTGACAACTGTCCACTGCTGCACAATCCTGACCAGGTACTCTAACATACTGAATACAGTACAGTCACATGTTATAGTACTACAGTAGGTACAGGAAGTGTTTGACATCTGTATTTATCCAACAGACTGATGTAGACAATGACCTTGTCGGAGATCAGTGTGACAATAACCAGGACATTGATGAAGATGGCCATCAGAACAACTTGGACAACTGTCCCTATGTGGCGAACGCCAACCAGGCCGACCACGACAAGGATGGTAAAGGAGATGCATGTGACTATGATGATGATAATGATGGCATACCTGATGACAAGGACAACTGCAGACTAACACCCAATGAAGATCAGCTGGACTCTGATGGTAAGGGTGGAAGATTTTAAAGGGTTTAATTGTTGCAGGGTGGGTGCATGCTCATTATGACTAACTGTTCAATCTAAAATGCAGAAATGTAAAACAAAACATTTGTCTAATACATTTTTGGAGGATAAGATAATCATTTTGATTTTGCTCTGTGCTTTCTAGACTATTAAACTAGGTAGTCAGAAAGCAACAAAGCTAACAGCAAATCCATAATTCTGAGGTTAGATGAATTACTTGTTGCTTATGTTGACCAAGCATGAAAAAAACACCTGTTTATTACATATGCCTGCACACAACTGTAATTTTGACTTGATTCAAATCGTGCTTCAGTTCTCCCAGATGTCTCTACAGTTAGCAATTAGTGTGGTTACAGCAGGTGTGAAATGTGGCTGTGGAAAGAGTCAAGCACTGTGTTGGCATTGGTGATGTCATTCTGCATGACTTCAGTGAACAGCCCAGGAGGGCACAGGCCAGGCTGTGAAGTTTTTATTTCCTTTAGGCTTTGCTCTTGATTAATCCACAGTGCCCAATTTGAGCAGGGTTACCTGGAGTTTGTACAGCTGCCTGTAACTGGAAACAGACGGTAAAGGAGGAAGGCCCTGGACGCTGACACTCTCATACTCTTCACAGTTCATCAGATAGTGTTTATTTGATGGATTCATTTTAGCCCCTTGTGCAACAACAAAGATGATGACAGAAAGCAGCTAGCTACTTCCACACAGTGGCCTTCATTAGCCACTGGCGTCCAGTCCTCTGTGTCTCTGGCCTACAGTGTGGCTCTAATAAACTTCAGGTTTCAGACAGTCATAAGTATCAGTGGAAGTTGTCACAGCATGAAAAGATGGCTTATTTGGCTCATTTGATTTGGCAAGGTTATTAAAGTCAATTTCCTGGGAGGAATGGCTACTTTTCCATTCATTTTTAATATAAACTTGGAAGAGCTTCTCAACACTCACTGCAGTGGGAGTATCATGACACTCTTATTAGCTGCCGTAGAGATTTTCCATACCATAGAAAAATAGGGGGAAAAAAATCTATTATCATGCACATCTATTTTAAGTTACGTATTCTCTGTTTTTTTTTTTAACAGGCGATGGAAGAGGTGATGCCTGCAAAGATGACTTTGACAATGACAGTATCCCAGATATTCTTGACGTGTGTCCAGAAAACAATGCCATCAGCGTTACAGACTTCAGGAAATTCCAGATGGTCCACTTGGATCCTAAGGGAACGACTCAAATTGATCCCAACTGGGTGGTCAGACATCAGGGCAAAGAGCTTGTTCAGACTGCCAACTCTGATCCAGGCATTGCAGTAGGTAAGTAAACCACATCTGTGCTCGCTAACAACTTTTTATTGTTGATTTACTGTCCTTAAAAATGATCCATTTTGACTAAACAGAGTCCTGACATTAAGCATTTCTCACCATCATAGGCTTTGATGAGTTCAATGCTGTGGACTTCAGTGGCACAATGTATGTGAACACAGACAGAGATGATGACTATGCAGGCTTTGTGTTTGGCTACCAGTCGAGTGGGCGCTTTTATGTTGTGATGTGGAAGCAGATCACACAGACCTACTGGGAAGACAAGCCCTCCAAAGCCTTTGGCATCTCTGGTGTTTCACTCAAAGTCGTCAACTCGACCACCGGCACTGGAGAAAACCTCAGGAATGCTTTGTGGCACACAGGCAATACTCCTGGGCAGGTGGGCTGAGGTTTAAATGCTATTTGCTCTCTATTAAAGGCTGTGGCAGTATTTTTTTTTCTAAATTTTGTTAATGATTTTACATAGGTGCGTACTCTGTGGCATGACCCCAAAAACATTGGATGGAAAGATTACACAGCTTACAGGTGGCATCTCATCCACAGACCAAAGACTGGTTTCATCAGGTAAGTAATAAAGTACAAGGTATAGCTATGAAAAACCCAGGAGTCCACAGTAATACAGTATTTTTGTTTGTATGATGTGTAATCACTCAAAATTCACAGAAAAAAGTAAAACATTGGTTTAGCCATAGACACCATTGATCTACTGTATCTGTAAGCACTATAATATGAAGCACAATAAGATCTAAAATATCTATCTTACTTGCAGAGTTGTGGTCTATGAAGGTAAACAGATCATGGCTGACTCAGGACCAATTTATGACAAGACATTTGCCGGAGGAAGGTTAGGCTTGTTTGTCTTCTCTCAAGAGCTGGTCTTCTTCTCCGACCTCAAGTATGAGTGCAGAGGTTAGTAAAAGCAATTTCAATTCCTTAAAATTTACAATCCTAACTTTATATTCTATTTTGCAATGTATGTATTTATGTGTGTATATGCAGAAATATAAGCTTAGAAATCTTTATCAAACTAGTAAAAGATTTACGCTCAATTCAATTAAAACAAAGCATCAGTACACCTGACTTTATAAAGTAACTCAAAATTATAAATTTTGCAGTAACCACAACCATGTGAAAGGAAAGTGCACTGTATAATGTATGATGTATAATGATACAACTCTCTGGAAATATCCACTTCTACATTAAGTACATAAACAAAGACTTACTGTAAACGCAGTGTGTTATAAAAGTGGTACAACCATAATAAACATTTCATAAGCAAGGACCACACCATCATCAAAGGGCATTTAAAATGACTTATTGTGAAAAAGTGATTGATGTGCAAGGTTTGAAAGTAGCTTGTAGTTTGTCCACTTGCTGTTTGCATTATGGGGAAGTTTTGGTTTTGAATCAGCTGTAGCACCTAGGCAGAAGAGACACCCAAAACCTTCAATAAAGGTTGAGCAGATCTGAGAACTGGAATAGGGTTTTATGATTTTATGCTTAGTAGGCAGGATCCAGCAGAGTGATGGGGCTGTTTTTGGAATCAAGATGAGCTAACAGAAAAGTAATACGTACCTTGCCAGTGAATGCCAAAGACTCACCAGAAGTCAGAATAGTTAGAGAGAACTTTGAGGTCCCTGGTGATATCTGCTTATGAGAGCCACGTTCCTTTCCTGGCAAGTTTGATGAAGCTCTGGCATGGTTTATGGTGATGTAGCGCTGGTATAAGTCTTTGCCCAGGTTCAAGCTATTAAGACTGGCAATGGTACTTCCATCTTCAAAGATAAATGACAATGCATTTCTTTCTGGAGTATTTCGTGGTTGCAATAAAGAGACTAATACAGAAGTTAGTAAAAGGGAAAATTCAGCTTGTGTTTGATGTAGCTTAGTCTAGGCAGGAAATGGATGAGAAAGTAGGGTATCAGGCTCAGAGGTGGCAGAGAAGTTTTCAGCCTCTGTCACTAGATCTGATATTGTGGGACTGTCAGGATTTCATCTAAATAGGTCATCATTGATACTGAGACAAAGTCCATACTCAGGGTGATGTGAGTGGATGGATGATGGTTGCCCACAGGATGGAAGAGTAACAAACCTTTCTGAAAGTGATCAAGGTGATGGTATGTGATCTCAGTTCTAGCACAGAGAGCAAAAAAGGCATGTATTTATAAGAATGCCACAAGTAACACAGAGGTGTGGTTCTACTCCTGAAATGCTACTACATACATTCACTACATTAACATTACATATACAGTATATTATGCATAAATATACAGACTTATGTATCTCTAAGTGCCTAGACCAGCATTAGCCATGTAGGATATTCTAGGTTAAAAGAAGCTTCAGTGTGTGTTTATGTGTGTTCATGTATATGTTTGTGTCTGTGTGAATGCAAAGTGTGCACATATTGTATATACACATATGTGGGCACACATATTGACAAAAATATATATATAAAAACAGAGGGAGACATTGATGTGATCTTTAAACCTTCAACATCTTTTTCAATATTCAGATAAGCCGGAGTTGCCAACAAGGTTAACAAGGTAATGATGAGGTGGTTATATGTGTTGTGTGTTGGCTGAAGCAAGAAAAAGTCATGCTATGTTTCTGTCTGTCAGCTTGCCCATGTACAGTACAATGCCCTACATGCATTGTGAAAGGCCTTGTGTGTTATCCCAAGGTCCAGATCTTGTGTTGAGCACTAAACTGGAAAATGAGCCTACAGCCTTGTAACAATCACAGCCATGTTACTCAAGACACGCTTTTTGATGCACATGTTGTTGCTGCATTTTGGCACTTTTACTGTGCGAATTTCACCTACTGTCCTAGTTTTGATTATAAATGTGGTGGTAATGGAAGCTATTTTGTCAATCTTTCCACAGATAACTGAATCAAGTTGGATAGAAAAACATCAGAGAGACACAAAGACAAGAATCTTTCAAAGTAAACATCACGTCATCACTAAATCCGTTTCAACATAAATGAGACTTCCCATACTTTTCCGTGTCTTGCTTTGATCCACCTGTTGGAGAGGCAATAGTTTTCCTGATGACTTGTATGCATTTTCCCCTGCTGGGAAAGAAAAATGGATGAGAGTGGACAAGTTTTAAAAAGGCTCTTCAATATGTAATTATAACTATTTTACTTATGTCTACATTTTTTTAAAGGATTCATTGTACAACCACTTACATGTTGTATGTGCTTTCCTACGGTTTCCTACTTTCTGCAAATTGTAAGTGACTCAGTTGTTTTTTTTTTATCTTTGATACATTGCTCTCCGCTAGCTCCATTTCATGGCTTCTGTCTTGCAGAACAACTAAAGCTACAGTGTCAAACAAACATAAACTGTAACCAAAAACATTATCATTTAGCTGTCTCAAGTCCATTACAGTTTCTCCTCATTATTTTCATTCTGAATGTGCTTTTCTATGGAGAACTTGAGTGAACAATTTAAATAAGCCATTTTAGTAAGTGCCAAAGATGTTTATACTAAGTCTGTATTATAATTCCTTTTTGTAAATTATTTATGCCTTGCTTGTTGTGTTTGTTTGCATTTTTTTTTGCTAGAGTTTGTAAATAATTATTTATTTGTTTACACTGACAAAACGCATGATTGAATATCACAAAGATAACACATTATAGTATTTCAAGATTCTGTGTTGTCATGCACTTGCCTTACTTGTTACCAAATGAGTGTCATCAGACCTCCTCTCTTAGGTAAACTTTAATGTTAAGCTTTGAGAAGGATAAAACATCAGCTGCTTTTAAATAATCATATACATAAACACAGCATGTGTTTATTTATATGATAGGACCTACCAGAGAGTTAATTCTGGTTGTATGTGTATGTTAAAAAAGCCACTGTGTTTATTTTCTAAGCTGTACAGACACGGCCTCATTGTCCTAGACATAAGTTTTCACTTTGGTACACGTAGAACATTTTTCTATGCTCATACTCTTTATCTATAGGAGCTTATAAATGGTCCACCACCAAAATTGGCTGCCAATTGAGCTACTGGCAATCTAGCCAGCACCCGTTTCTAACCTGATAATGAAACACTTTGTATTTGCTGCATGTCTACAACAAACAGTGCAAATAATCATGGCAATAACATCCAATTAATGAAATAATTGAAATTGCAGTTGAAGTGTTTGATTCCCTTTAAACTTAAAGTTCTTGTTTTCATAACCCTGACTTTTCTGGAGCCCCAGGTGTGTCTGCTACACAGTGGAAAATACCAAGTACCATATCACATTACCAGCTGAGAGTCAGAGGCTTAACATTTAGCCATTATGTGTGATGGCATCAATAACAATGACTACAGTGAGAATACTTACAAAATACTTTTTCCATTCATATGTTATAGTCATGAGTATCACTTATGGATGTTGTTAAACTTTATAGTGTCAAAAGGAATCCAGATGAAGGTCTTTGAAGACTTTGAAGTGTGGTTGTGTGACTGTATAGTATGGATCCAGGAGTTGTCATTAGTTTGTATAGCATTCGTGTTCTTCCATGTTTGGTTTCCAGCTTGTTCATTTCATTGAGAGTTTGCAATGCACAAAATGTAAATGTTTTTGTATACTTGTGTTGTTAGATATACATTTTCTACAAACATTAGTGTAAGATTGTCCTGTTTCATAAATAAATCACTTGTACACCATTTTGTTGATTATATACACAACAATTTCCAGGTATCATAATTACTGTTAAACTATTAATTATTAGAACTAGTAATGACTTTTAATTAACATTACCGATTCAGGGTAAAATCTCAGACATCCCTAGACTGTGATGATGTTTTCAAATGCTTTTTCAAATATGTCAGAAACATCTGGGCATTGTACTTTTTAAAAACAATAACATAGCATGCCAATTTTAAGGATGTTTCATGTGTCATGTCTACGTATTTTAAGCTTTTTGCTTGTCACTTATCAGCATTGCTTAGGTTGAGGCACAAAAACCACACAGCTACGGGAAGATCATGGTTTGAGTTAATTGTCCTAGCCTGATGTTAAAAATGTTTGATTTAATGCCAAAGTGCCTTATGTGACTGTGAAAAAAAGTTTGGCTATTAATCTCAAATAGTGCTCTCTTCTTTATTTAGCAACTTTTTGCCAAGTAACAAGCTAGTCATCAACCCAGTCTTTCTCCATCCAAGCCACCACCTCCTAATAAGCCAAAATAACCTTTTAAAAGAAAAGAATGTAAATTTATATTGATGTCACCTGAAATGCGTCACTTTCCTTGTCACTCAAATGTGTTTGTTTTTTTCGGGGTTTTTTGGGTAACACAAAAAATATGTTGTCATGATATATGAAATAACATAAGACATTGTGTTATTAATAAACCATCTTGTGATATTACACTAGGGAGCATTTACAGTAGCAGGAGTGTGTGTATGAGATTAACCCATAAAAAACTACAAGGCCCATGTTAAATGCAATGAAGGAACATGTCAACCAAGGGGGGAGTTGTGGGTTATACTGTTGAAGCTCACTTCCGCTTCAAAAAACTGCAGTTCCACGGTTGCCGCTGGCGTCTGGAACCAGAAGTGAGCAAGCATGTTCACAGCCTGGTACATTTTTTTTTTCCTTTTGTTCCCTATCGATAGTTTCCTCCCCTGTGAACACTCTGGGGGAGTTGATTTTTTTCTACCACAACCCTTTTAGTGTGGTTACTTTGAGTGGCAGGGCTCAGAGAGTCAGAGACCAGTTGATGATTTTCAATTGCGACCCCCCAAACCAATGGGTGACATCACAGGTGCTACATCTATATTTTTTACAGTTGATGATGTCAATCAGAGCAATAATGTGTCTCACTGACATGTATGACATAATTTTTTGGAATTATCTATATGAAGATGCAGTCAAAACAAGTAATGAATGAATGAATGAGCCTTTATTGTCACACATCACAAGCACATGTGAAATGATCATCCTGCCCCTACATATACAACATAACAAACAATATGACCTAAGTAGGCCTAGTTGAATTTCAAGGGATTTGTCAAACATAAAAGCCAACTTAAATATCATTGACTAACTTCTGCATTAGTCTCTTTATTGCAACCATGAATTATCCTCGTAAGTTTGATTCCACACAATATGTCTTCACCTTAAAGTTTCATAATTTTCTGTTCACAGTAATACAAATGAAATTAGTGACTATTTAAAGTTAAGCCAGATACACAAAAAGGGACTATAATTTCCAGTTATAATTCTGTTGCACTCAATGACAGTTCCCTGCCAACATAATTTTATAAACAAACACTCATTGTGTTAAGAAAACTCAGCACAATTGTTACCACATACCATGCAGTCAGGTAAACATACATGTACAACCATACAATGAGTTAAAATAATTTTGCTTTATCAGCTATATTAAAAAAATGTAATGTATTTTATGAAATGAGCAAAGCAATGCCAGAAATGTAAATTCTATTGAAAGGAGTGTTCAAACATTCTGGTAAACTAATACTTACCAAAGTTAATCTGACTATTCACGTCATTTATATATTCTTTACTAATTTGCTAATTTATTTTTTGGAAATTTTGGTTTACAAAGGTTTACTTTTCATACCATGTCTGGAATGGACATTAGAATAAATAAGATAATATGTAGCGTCCTGAAGAAAGCCTCCATCTTTTCTACTTTAAAAAAAGCAAACTTCCCACCACTACATGTCCAGGTCTTCAAATATTCTGAAAAACCAGCTGAATTTGCAGAATCATATTCTGATAAAAAGTCCTGATGGAGGATGTTGCATATGGTTTTCCACCAGACCATGCAGAAACCACGTAGTGAAGGGGTTAAGTAAACGATGCTGAAGCCAGGAAAAAAATGTGCTATTAGGGAAAATGGGGACGTCAAAACCTTGCTCTCGTAGCTCTATGGCAGAGATATTTGGGTTGAGGCACTTGGAATAGTCCACGTGGCGTACACCAAAGACTGGCTATATTGGTCTGGCAGTCGTGGCTGGTTTCAAGCCCAGAGCACGTTCCAGGGTGGTTCACAGATCTTTGCCAGAGGATGTCAATGTGTGACACAGTAAACCAGAATTTTCTGCTGAGGCGAGTATTTAGTAACCAGCAAGCATTTTAAAAGCATGAATATCCTCAAGTAAACTGGCTGCACTTAACCGAATGAACATCAGGGCAAGTTCACAAGTGGTTTTACAGAGAAACAGTGACAAGGTGACCCATTTATACTGAGACCAAAGATGAACACTTGTTGCTGAACGAGTGAAACATCAGATAGTTTCATGATGATGATACGGTATCTATTTATTTTGAAGGTTTGGATGTGGAGCTTGGCACCAGATTGTCAGTTTTAACAGCACAGAGAAACACACAGAAAACTGAGAGTGAAAAGGGAAGCCAAACACAAGTTTAAAAAGAGAACTGCTCTCTGTGTAATACCCCACTTCAATCATAGTGGTGTGAAATACCAGTCTGTCCAACACTGGGATATGGTAGCTATAGATAATATTCCACTGACTGACTTTTTCCACTCTATACCCCCTCAACTTCCTTCTTACCCACATGTCCATTTATCAGATCTTTAACCATGGGATAACCTACCTGATGAAAGCAGAGAGTTTGGAGAGGAGGCCTGAGAAAGGAGGTTAGATAAAGTCAGAACTTGATCTAGGGCCTATTTTAAGAAACCAGCACACAAACATGTCTGAATTAAATTAATGGCCTTCAGGAAATATGTGAGCTCAGCAACAATAGCAGCAACAGCAGTCACTGCTGAAAGACTGCCAAAAATATCCATCCAAAAGTTCATTTCATGTCCAAAAATTATATTTTTCTTAGAACACAAATCTGCCAGTAGGTGATATGAGTTCATTTGTTTCCAGCTTCTTTTTTTTAAAGATATTTGTGGGTTGTTCCATAAATATCAAAATCAATATCATTCTTATATTTGTGCGATAAATACAAAGCTGTAGCCAACAGATGTTTAGCTTAGCTATTCCCAGTCAAAGCACAGCACCACGCCCCCAGTAAGACACAACCATGACCTGAGTTTTAATTGACTGATTGATTAATTGATTGATTTATTGATTGATTGATTATCAGAATTCATCCTGTGCTCATGCTGTGGTTTGTGGTGTGGATTAATCAAGAAAGACAGCAAGCTTGACTTTACCATAGCCATAATGAATTGTTTCCTAACCTTTTGCTATGCTAAGCTAACCAGGTGCACGCTGGATCTGAGGGTGATATTGATTCTGTTATCTAACTTTCAACAAGCAAACAAGAGTAGTTTACAAAATTTCAAACTGTTCCTTTAAAATAAAATTCCAAAAAACAAGACAAAATAGGCCAGTGTCTTAATAACTGAGGATGAAATGTCAACCAATGCCACCTTCTTTTACACATCAACAGAGACATATTTTTGATCAAAGAGAAGCAATGACTCCCAGGAAACATGCATTTTTTCCCCTGCTACCCGGAATCTAAATGGAATCAGCTTTACTGCTCCCACTGGCTCCTTTAATGAGTGAACCTATGCTGTTGCTGAACAAAGTGACTGCAGGGCTTGCCAAATGCTAGTAAAGAAGCGGGTCTGTCAATTGAAATAAAATAAGTCATTTATTTCAGGGTATGAGTTCCTCTAGTCATTGGGAAAATATCCATGGTCCTTTCTGCCAACCTCAGGGGTGCACACTCATTGCTCCCAGAAAACAGAGTTGCCAGAAGTGTTGGGCTGCAGGCTAACTGAGGTCCTGCAGCACATGGGCTCCAAGCTGTCTGCGTGAATCCAGCTCTTTGATATTACTCATGGATTTGAGATGCTTCACTTCAGATGCTTTGAATGACTGACATCAGAAAGTGGTACATTGGTCAAGAAGCTAGAGAAAGTAGAAGGAATTTTCAAGTAGAAGAGAAGGAAAATAAAGAAGTTTCCCCAGTAAGCAGGAGTAATTATATATAATTACATATAAATTATATATAAAGGTTCAAACATATATGTTTGGACATTTGCTCAAATACAGGCTGAAAAGGACACTCCTCTTTAGGGATGTACTGTGTATATTCAAGACAACCAAATGAAATTGCACTTTTTGTAGTGTTTTTTTTTTCACAGAAAGTATGCATGAAAAAAGTCAAGGGTGTCAGAGCAAGGCTTGTTTTCACTTAGGTCTTGATGGCACTGGTGTGAAACTGAGAACAGATGCATTGGGTCCTATTAAATCAGGTTGTGAAGTCTTGGCCTGGCAGTAACCTTGCACAAAACAAAGCCAGACAGTGCAGATAGCTGTAAGCACTGTAACTTCTGATTTATCCGACTTGCAAAAATAAACTCAGATCAAATGCAGCCTTTTCTTAAGGAAAGCGGAGACAATCAAGATATCACATCGTTTTCCTTTGCTTTAGGATAAATCATCTTTATTTTGTTCTTAAAGTTATTATCCAACAATGCTAACATCCAAGAAACTGTTAAATATTGTGATACTGGAGTCATGTCAGCATAACAGGAGGTTCAAGTTATTTGAGGTGATCTGGGATCCGGATGGCGTGACTCAATCTGAAACGGTGCCGTTTAAATGTCCTTGAGCAATGTACAGCCTCCACCTGCTGTAGTCAACTGTTTGGGTCAAATTAAGGTCAAAATGAAACTGAATCACTCTGAAATTAAACATAATTTGACATTAACAGCATGTTGCAAACCAAAGGATCACACAACTTCATGAATATAGCACAGCAAAACACGTCTGAATGAAAGTTGAAATGTGTGTGACAGATTCATAAGTTCCAGCTGCGGACCTGTGCTACCCTCAGTGATGGGCGCAGTAGTGTGTGCTGTTCACAGGAGGCATATGGAGGAGTGTCAAAGCTATTGGCACACATAAACACTTTTACACAGTCCAGACATCACATTACACACCATCTGCACCTGAAATAACAGTCAGTAAAGTGAAATCTGCATGTTGCTGAATTTGTCACAAGGCTGTGTCCATTTGCTGCTGAATCTGTAAACTAGCAGCAAGACTAGCAAGACACTAATGAAATCACTTATTTTGCATTCATAATTTGTTTAAAATCAATTTGATATACTTTTAGAAATGTGTTCAAAATTCATGAGGATATGAAAAGCTTACAGCTTCAGAAACAGCAACGTTTCAGTCACATCTCATGGCCTACACTAATCTATTAATCCATTAATAACATTAATCTATATGAAGTGCGATCCATTGTCACATGGTAAATAAGTATGTAATAAACAAATAGTTAAGCAAATAAATGAATGCATTAAATTTAGCAATTTAGTGCATTTGACTGGTCTAGAGTCTTGAAATGGTGGAGACAAACTTTCCATCCATTTATGAAAAAAATTTACTTTTGGGCAACAGCAAAAGCTATATGTGATCACATGTCGTTGATTGGAAAGTCGTACCCCGCTTACATAAATGCATCAATAACATTAATAAGAATAAACAATCTGTTTAAGACTACATCTGTGAGAGTGAGTTCTAAATGATTAATTTATTATTTATGAATTGAGTATGATCATTTAACACTCTTTCTTCAAGCATTTTCGTGGTTATGTTAAGAAAAGTAAAAGGACTGCTGTGACACTCTAGTGTCAGTGCATTGTCTTCTCTTTATGAGCAGCACTACAATGCTACAAGCTCTCCTCCCTCTTCCACCAGTGGAAACAAGTGATCACACCATATCCTTTTACATCTCTGATGGGTTTTTCAGCCATGTTACGCACTGCTGTAATGGAACATCCACTCATGAAAATACACATGGCAAGCTATTTAAAGATATCAGACTTTCTCCTCTTTCAGTACTTTTTTT
>JANJYP010026846.1:0-20633 GCA_024605115.1 Rastrelliger brachysoma | reverse complement strand
CCCTCATGCCCTCCTCATAAGCTCTGTTCAGACAGGCCAAGTTGTGAATGGCCAGCCATGGTTCAGATAACATTCTCTGTCTGGCTGGCGGGGTGCTACCCTGGCTTGCCGGACTGAGTTCACAGGAGGGATGTCTGCCACTGCTGCTGCTGCTGCTGCTGCTTCCTCTTTTACCTGACGCAAATAAGACAGATTAAAAGTCTATTCTAGTAGCTTTGTGAAGCTGCACAGGAGTACTTTGAGCTAAATGCTAATGTATTGATATGTAGCAGGTACCATTCACACCAAAAACTACAGTTGAGGGTGATTATAATGCCATAGGTGTTTAATTCATTTGGTGAATCTAACCTAACCAAACTAAACCAACCAAGTGAACAAAATGCCTGATTCTATTACTAAATGAAAAGCTAAACTTCCCCCACAGAAATGTTTAAAACATAAAAAATGATAAATGATACTGATAAATGTGAAAACCTCTAATATCAAACTCTACACATACATCATACTGCACAATGAAGCACAAACATCGAAGTCAAGAAACTAGAGGAGAATTCATTTTTTAAGTTTAAGCTATTATAAATCATACTAGACATTTTATTCTGACCCCACAAATGTCAAGCTGATGGTGGAGGAATAAGTGGTGCCAAAATCAAGAGGATTCTTTGTCTGGGAACTATGAAGGTCTGTACCAAATTTTGTGCCAATCCATCAAGTAGCTGTTCAGATTTCATTCAGGACCAAAGTAGTGGGCTGCTGTACAGACCTTCCCTGATTCATATCCTGAAATGATTCACCTCCTACAGCCAGTTTATTACTTCATCCTCACATGTTTCCTCTTATATCTAATCCACCAACACTCTGTAGATTTCACACTTTGTTATGCATTTAGTGTCAGTTCCTGTGTAGTAATAAATTTACTTATTTTACTGGAATGTACTGGTAGAGTTAGCCTCACCACACCCTGGCAACACATTTTATCCTCTCCCCTCAGGAATGAGGCTTCATTTAATGATTTCAACCACCAGGTATTTGTTCTCATCTGTCTAGACTTGAACACCGCTGCTACAACATCCGGTGGGAGGAACATGTTGTCTGCATAAAGAGACTGTGACAGCACTGTTGGTGGTACTTATTTTTACATCACCAGGCAACACATATTGTATTACACTGACCAAAAAAATCTAAATGACAAGATTGTANATTTTTTTTTTTTTTTTTTTTTTTTTTTTTTTTTTTGCTGAAGTAGAATTTCACATAAATGTCCCTTGATTACTTCACTTATTGTGCTATTAAAAGGACAATCACTGAGATTAAAAGTTAATTCTTGACGGTAGCTGACCAAAACAGTCGATGTTTATTTAGTAACTGTTTTTGATCATATTAAAATAAAATCTTTCTCAGCAGGAGTTTGTCAAATTTCTGTTTTTCTTTTATACATGATGGTTTAAAAGTTGAGATCAAAGTTCATTTTTGAATTTAGACATTTGATCTTGAGGTAATATTCTTTCATTTTGTCAGTTATTCTGTTGTTTGTGTGTTTTTCTCCTTTTGTTTGAAGTCATCAGAGGTGTACCAAACTTAACAGTGACAGTGGGTTTTAAGTCTATAATTCCAACAACGTCTTTCGAGACACAAGGGAATTAGTTAATAAAAAAAGATTGTAACTGTGAAAGATATACACCCTATATGACTACCACAAGCTGCCAAAGCCTCATATTATCTTTAGATAAAGTTTAGAAGAACAGGACAGGAGGGATGATTACAGTTCATTCATTCATTTAGGCACCTGATTTGTTTTGAGAAAGACTCGAACAACTATGAACTTATCCTTTGAGTTGTGTTTTCTCAATTCTGTTCATTTTCCAAGAAGCAAGTATTTTAAATAAAGTGAAGTACAGTGTGGCTGTGAACAAATCAAAAGTCTGGAAACTCACTTGAAATCTGTAATTAATCACACTAAACATCATGTCTGCTTTTAGTTTTGTGAAAATCGTTTTTTTGTGGTAATGTGCAATCTCATTGGCATGTAATGATTACATGACTTTGGAAAAAAAACATGGTGAACACAAATTTCTGCAGGGGGATACATGTAATTCATACTGTGAGTGAAATATTTTCCTCATTTACTCACTAGTTCCTCTGAAGTTGAAGATGTTTTCTCCCTCTGATAAATTTGGAGAGCCTGTCTTGAGGACAATGTCAGATGGAGACATGCAGGACACCGGTGATGTGTCAGGGGACGGAGGAACATTCAGGTAACGCCTGGTCACTGGGCCCCCATTTACACCCATCTCTGTAGTGATGATGAGGATGTCATGACCCCTAGCCCGGCATGCATCCATCAACACCTGAAGTATATAAATACTGGTGAGGAACTGAATGTATGTGGTTTGGTTTGACCAATTTGTAGTTTTGAGGTTGCCCAAAATAGAGTGGCATTCACTGTCTATATATTTTGTCAGTTTTCCTTTGTCGTAGTGTTTGCTTCAAGTTTACACAGACATTTATATATTTTGACTTCCTTTGATCATCCTTTCTCATTCCTGACTGACCTTCAGTGTGGGCTGGTGCTGTGTGTTGATAGCATAGACCAGAGCTGAAGCTCCAGAGTAGTCCTCCATGCTGGGGTCTGCACCTGCAGCCAGCAAAGTGGACGCCACATGGGCCCCTGCTCGTTCCATACAGGCGTACATCAGAGCAGTGCGGCCAGCCCGGTCCTGTGCATTGGGATCAGCCTGATTGATAACAAAAAAATGCAGTAATAGATTCAACTTGAAGATGACAACTTAAGATGTTTATATCAGTCAGAGAGTTACTTTATGTTTAGAGTAGTATATTTCATTAAAGTTACATTTGCTAGCAATGATATTTTCAACTCACATCTTAATGAGATCTGATCTGATGATTTTGTGTTCTGGCTCGAGAGCAAGAATGCACTTTATGAGATAGTCTCACCATGCACAGTGCCCCTTATAATCAATAATGATCTTGCCTCAGAGTACACTATGTTGTGCTCTATAGTGCCAAAATGTCAGGAACACTTAGGTAGGTGGATGGAGGACACAAGCAGAACTGGATACATCAAGAACTCTGTTTACTATTCATTAAAAATATACCCCACTCACTTTAGGTGCAGATTTGTTATGCATTAGAAATACGCCTAAATCTGTCACTCACTCAATCACTCAATCTTGCATGTAGTAGGTTGAAATTAAGCACGTGCATTCTGAGTAGCAATGAGAAGGCTGAGCAGAGTGTGCAGACTGACCTTGTTCTGGAGCAGGTATGTGAGGAGTTTCACCGTTTCAGGTCCAGTAGGTTCACCTCTCAGGTTCTTACAAGCAGCCAGGAGAGCCGTCTCTCCTCTGGGATTGCGCCTGTTGACCTGAGCCCCACCTTCCACTAGCAGGCGAACCAAACGAAGCTTACCCAAGGCTGCTGCACTGATGAGGGGGCTGCAGTCTGACAGAGGGTCCCCCATGGCCTGGAGAGAGGACATAGCAAAGTCACAAACATCCACTGTTACAATATCACAAAGCGCAATTGCAAACAGCCAAACATCAGTCTGCCCTGAACAGCTTCAAAATATTACCTGTCCACAAATATAGTCTAAAAGGAAGTTATAATTATGATTTACTGATGATATAACTTTGCGTTTCTCTCCGTCAAGTGGTAAATATCTGTGTTTTCTTCTTCAGACTGAATAAAAGGGTTATTGCAACATAAAAAAGAGTACACAGTAACCATCTATTGTCACTTAGTCTAGATTAGAGGTTGCTAAAGTAATTGAAAATTGTTTAAAGGTGGACATGGATGTGACAGATAAACATCCACAGCAAATATTAAACTTACCTTGACTTTGCAGTTGTTGTTTATCTGTTCCTTTACTGCAAACTATGAGCCATGTTGAGTTTATTCAAATCCACTGAAGAGGAAAGTCATTCTATTCTTCCATTATTTTCATATCTAAAAAAACTTTACCTTTGCTTTTGGGTGAAGCATCAGCATATTGCATGTCTGACAACAAACTGCAGAACATCAAGTGATAGAGGCTTTCATCTACTGCCTATGTCTGTAACTCCTCTGTCCTGATTTGTCCCCTCCGTACCACCTGCTGGGTTGAGGGGAGGTTCGGGCCAGTGCGAGCGTTCAAAGTTATAAACGGTTTTGAGCCCAAAATGTCACCTGTTGCAGACGCTGCACTACAAAGACCCACAGAGCCTTTGATATGAGTCAGCTTTGAACAGCCCTCATCTGCTTGTGACCCCCATCTGTGTTCAAACACTGTCAGAGAACTAGCACTGAAATTCAGATGCATGGACACACACTCATAAACACACTGCAGCTCATATGTTTCTGTGAATTTGTGGCGTCCTTGTCCTCCTGTTTGTTTTGATGATAAATCACTCAGGACACTCTTCTGTTCAATGAAAACATTTGACGTGAATAATTTTCAAATGGCCGAATGGGAGGGAGAGAGAGAAACCTCAAACACCAGACATACAATTAAGTCAAACAGCAATTAGTTGGAGCTAACAAAAATAGTAATAAGCATAAGCAGCAAATAATCATATTGATCAAATGTTTCCTGTACCCTTAGTTTGCAAACATGTTGTAAATGGACATGATTACTGGAGTCACAGAAGTCCTCCACCTCAACTCTCCACAAACTTCCATGTATAGTTTCCCAGTTGTTGTCCTTTGTAAATATAGTTTTTCAAATAAATATATAAATAAACTTTGACCTCATATAGAAAATATATTCAACAATGTCTTTAAAATATAAACCAGTGACTACATTGAAAATAATTTGTTTTACTAAAGCTGTTTTTATACCAGTACCATAATGCCATACCGTATGCCGTATAAAAACTTTTAGTTATTACTACTGAATTTAAAACAATATTTAAACCAGGAGTCATACTTTGAAGATCTTTTATCATATGTAAATGATGTCATAACTTCACTTCTCCATCATGGCGACATAAGATGAGAAAAACATTGAAACACAGAATGCCTTTCGAGCTAAATTCTGTTGCAAGCCTCCACAGGCAAACATAAACACCTTCAAATCTGCATGCGGAGCAGAATTAGATTTATATCCATAAATAATTAACAGGCACCAAAGTTTTAGAGCCACAATAAATCTGTTTCCAAAGATTGCATCCAAACCACCAGCAAAAAGCAGAACAGAGTTGAAGGAATCTGTACAAGGCGAACTATGTCTGACCAGAGAGACGTGTTTCATTGGCTTTCCAAAGCCCTGCTCACATTATCCAGATTCAAAAAGGGATCATGATTTAGGAAAATATCTCTTTACTGCAACTATAAAAGGGCAAATGTTGTTTAGCTGCTCAGTTAAAAACCATAATAGGCCTCTGTACTTTCCATTTTTGTAAGCAGACTATACACTTCTAGACTTTTGTGATGCTTTTTCAAGGCAGCTATTTGTTTCCATTCATTTCTGTCTGGTATAAAAAATTAATTAGTGGGTGTTTGAAACTTGATCATGCTGTAAAATCCATCACAGGGTATATTAATGTTTAGAGTTTATTCTTTTTAGTTTCTATTTGTATTATCACTGTGTAGTGGATACAGATTTGAGTACCACACAATAATATACATAATATATTATGAGAGATAATGCAAAAGCAGAATTTTACTATTGTAGTGGGTTAATATGAGCTCATTTAAAGTAAATTATCCAGTATATAACTAGTTTCATTATTGTTACAACTGGTGACTTTTTTTAATTTAAACATGTTGATTTGTTGGTTATCTAAAAATAACATAATCAGAAAATAATGATAAATAACATAAACAGAACAAATATAACTATACAAAATAATGCCTTAATTCCTACAATTACAGATAAACATTTTAGATATTGAATATCAAAAATTTAATTAAAGACATCTTAAGACTTTTTAAAGATATGTGGATGTTATAAACAACATAACATAAACAGAACAAATATAATTACACAAAGATAATGTCTTACAATGTCTTACAATTCCAGACATTGTAAGACCTTGAATATCAAAAACTAAATTTAAGACATATAATATTGCAAAAGCAGGATTTTACTGCACCTAATTTGAAGTAGGCTAATTTATATAAGACTGCAACTAATGATTAGGTTCTGGTTGGTTATGTAAAAAATGATCAGAAAATAATGATAATAATGATTAATAACGTGAACAGAACAAATATAATTACACAAAAAATTTATTCATACAACTCAATACATTTTAAGACTTTTTAAGACTTTGAATATCTAAATTTAGGACTTTTTATACACAATTTAGATGTGTGTGTGTGCGTGTGTGCGTGCGTGCGTGCGTGCGTGCGCGTGAGTGAGTGAGTGAGTGAGTGAGTGAGTGAGTGAGTGAGTGAGTGAGTGAGTGAGTGAGTGAGTTTGCTCATTCATACTCATAGCTTACTCACTCTCAGCAGAAATTCCCAGTGAGCGAAAGATAAGTACATTAGCATATGTAGTGACTCTGAAGCGAAACGGGTTACGTAAGGCGTACGTAAAGGTTTATTTATGTCTCCGGGCCAATAAAAACCTTTCAGCCGTCATGACGTAATGCCATCTACTCCAGAATAGCGCGCCGTGGAGGAGCAGCAGTGAGGAGCCCTTTATCCGGATCCGCTCTCTCTCTCTCTCTCCAATGTTTGTTTATTTATATCAGCTTTTGTTTGGTCGGGAATAAGCCTGGCAGCGTGGGATTTGTTTGAGGGATGTCGGAGCTAAGGGAGAACCAGTGTTACGGTCTATCCAGTGGTAAACTGAGCCGTGGCGGTAATGTCTCTGTTATTCACGTCAAACTCACTGACAGCGCGGCAAGAGCCATTAGCACCTTTCAGAACGGCAAGGTGGGTTATGCTTTTGTTTTTCTCAACATTTCACCCTCCAGTACTTCACAGTTGTGTGCGCCTATGTTTGAATTTGTTCCACCACTTCAAGAGGGAGCTCTACTTAAAAACAAAGTGATTACAAAAAGGCTACCGAGGCGAGTTTGTGCTTCTCATTTTGAGCCGAACTTCACCACTTCTATCCTCAACCATTTGTTGTCTCCTACAAGCCTCGGTTTGCTATGAAATGGAAATACATGTTGCATAATACAATGCGGAAACGCTTCCCTGTGTGATACTGCTTGTAACAAGCTGCCGGCCAAGTGGTTGCAAGCTGCTGGCAAGTATTATGAATGCTAATCAGTGTCTGGGAGTCGAGCAGAGAGAAAAGAAAGGGAACAAGGTTGTGGGGGGAAGTGACAGTAAGTAGGAGAGATTTTTTTGGGGGGGTGGGGGTGCTTTTGAGAGATGAGGCTTTTGTTATTTTTGTTAAACAGACACATAATTGGAGCCATTTAAAACCAGAAATCTCCACTGGAGCTAAAGGGAGACTGAGGGAAATCACAGGGAAGTGGTGAGGAAAAAAAATTCAACATCTAACATTTGACCCAGTTTATTATTTGAATCATCTGACGCTTCAGGAAGTTCTGAAGCAGAGAAAGACTCATATATGCACACTTCCTCAATTCAGCAATTCCTAGTAACGCAGATAGGAAACTCCTCACTAAAGACTTGCTACAGCTTACCCTGGGTTTTGCTGAAAGGTGAAAAACCACAAAGCTCATGACATATGTCAGAGTTTTAGTGCAATACTTTCATGATGAAATAGACAAGAAATAAAGAAGAGAAAACATCTGAAGCAGAGCTGAATCTGAGGGGACACACACACATACACACACACACACACACACACACACACACACATACAATACTGCTGCTGTACACATATCTAGTTTCTTTATTTAGCATTAAGTGTGGCTATTCATAACTTACTTGGCCTGATCACAGACACACAAACACACACACACACACACACACAAACACACACACACACACACACACACACAAAACCCTTCCACATGTATCTGGGCCACCTCACCCTCTACACTCATCAACAGGTGGACAAATCCTTTCCATGAAAAGGTCAATTAGATTCATATTTTCCCGACATGTTTCAAACGCGTTGCTCTGGACTGTCATTTCTGCAAATTTCCTGCAGGCTAATTCACCCCATGTGAAATGACAGCTTGTTATTTCACCGTGTTTCATCATATTCTCATGCGACAAGCCGCTGTATTTTAACAGCAAGTTATAGTGACCTTATGCAAGCTCTTGTGACTGTGTTAAAAATCTAATTAAATTTATTTAAAGAGCTCTTTATGCACAAGTATCATGATTAACCAGTGACTTCCAGCCAGGGGTATGTGGTAAGATTGTGGAGTAGGTCATATATTTGTATTATAGTGAAAAATAAACACTTAAATATCACCAAATGCTGTAATTGAAGGTGCAATAGTAAATAATGTTAACGTTCATTCAAAAGCTCACATTATGAACATGAAGAGACATGTTTAGGAAACAGATGAGCTCAAGCACCAAGACGTAACCACTGTAAGACATGACACACAGACATGTAGCTTGCATAAAGAAAACCATATGAGTAAAATTATCAGAAAACCACACAGAAGCAGGATGGAAACATTTTTAAAGAGGACATCCTTTGTGTGTACATTTACCTATCTGTGCAAATAATTTGTCTCTTGATTCGTCTCCAGGGCTGGTCCTGCCGTCCCACTATCTGTTTTAATGGAAACCAAGGGGTGAGAATAAACTGGCTGACATACTTTAACTCATTAACTTTCATACATAACTTTCATATGAACATTGGTTCAATATTATACATCTCATTATCTGTCTCTGACTGTATATCTTTTTGTGTTATCTCTCTCATGTTACAGAGAATCACAATCCCTTGCTTGAAGGATAAAGATGAAGTGAAGATTTTCACCTTTGGCATGACTAATGTTGCGTGTGATAATCCACATGGCAGCTTTGACTGCATCCAACAGCTCAACAATGGGTAAAATATACAAAGAAAATAATAAAATCATTTAACATATATGATATCAACCTTTTCATTTCTACCAGAATCAAACATGACAAATGATATATTATAAAATGATATGAGTAATTTTGTACAGATTATTAGAAAAAACAAAATAGTTGTGTTAACAGTTCTTCAGCTGACAGAAAATACACTTTTGGTGTATTGATCCTACCATGTTATGCAAAACATTCAAAGGAATGAATGAGCCTGGACAGTCACACAACAACTTCGACAAAATTGTTGAAGTACGACTCATCCAGCTTAAATGAATTTGTACCACACTGCATCATCCGTTCTGTAAAATGTCCTAAAAATGAACCATTAAATACCCGCCAGTTACACTGGAAATTTCGAGGGAATTAAATAAGTTTTAGATAAGGGGGAACTTTTACAATAATTGACTGTTAAGTAGACTTAATGTTATAATTGTGAATCTTGGTGAGCATTACCAAAACATAAATATCCAAAACAATCTCACATTTGGAATAGATAAAGGAGTCATGAAAGCTCTGTTAGATCACTGTCTGTACTCTGTCCTCTTCCCTCCCTCCTCCTCCTCTTCTCCAGTGCTACTGAGGAGCTGTCATGTCTCGGGGTGATTCAGAAGAAGATGACAATCAAAGCCACAGATGAGTCTTATGATAAGGCTCTTCAGAGCATGGCTCAAGCTGAGGAGGAGACACGTAGCCGAGGGGCCATTGTCATCAAACATGGGGGGCGCTTCCAGGGTGAGAAATAGTGAAAACACACTCACTGACATTTGCACAAAGGCTGAAAGACACATTTGTAGTGCATTGTGCTGATAATATCCAAAAAAGCACAGTCAGCCATGTTGCACTTGGTTGTCATAGCAACAAGTGATATAGTAATAGTCTGACATGTTTTCTCCTTCTGTGTGTCTTTTTCTGAGTAAACTTTCTATACACTACACATGAGCACATATACAGTTACTGTTGTTACACATAATGTTAATATATCATTTATATGTCATTATATCACTGCACATCCACAAAATCCTTATTCCTGAATGTACAGTGACTGTGTTCTGCTAATGTAAAACAAACTCGTAAAAAAATATGCATACACACATATAAAACCGCCGTCTTTCTACTTCTAACCACCAAGCCACTTCCTTGTAAACAGATATGTTGGCGAACATCATCCTGTCAGTAAACGCACACACTGGCTTTGATGATTTTGTCAGTGTAGAGAAAACCTATGCACAAGGTTTATGCTGCTGTGAAGTTATTTCCGAAATTAGATAGAAGATTTTGCCTGCCAAAAAGTGCATTCATAGTTCTAACCAAACGGGGGTTTTCTACAGAGGTGAAATGAGGTCTTTTATTCACAATACTACCAGTTGACAAATTCTGCTTACTAATTTTCTGTGATGCAGAACCAAAACGATTAGCCACATCAACAGAAAATCACTGTAGGTTAGGTTTCTTTTTTACATTACATTTTTTATTCTTTTACATTTCCTATATGAGAATTTAGAACTTTTGTGATCATATTTTACAGTTATAGATAATAGACATTTTACAGACAATCAATAATCAATGAATCAAAAATGAAAATAATAGTTAATAGTAGCCCTACTCTGGCGTCTGATCTTAATATATATAGTCTGAAACTGCATGCTCTTTTAAAGCAGTAGTTACACATACAACTGTAAGACACCAAGTATAACCCCGTCTCTTTCTCTTTCGTTTAAGAATGAAAAAAGAAGAACAAGGTTCCTTTTGATGATAGAAGCCTCCATCACACTGTTGTGAACTCTGCTGATTGTGTTTGCAGATATTTTTGCTCTGTGTTTGATGTGAGACTCTCTGTTACATTACAGGCAAGAAGGTGACCGTGCGAGCCCCGGCTCCAGCGTTGGCCAGTCTCACAAAACCTCGACACTCCTCCCATTCCCTTCTCAGTAACATTAAGAAGGGTGCTGGCATGTCCAAGCCAAAGAAGGGTGCCTGTGCATCAAACAGGAAGGGTGTGAGTGATGTGCAGGAGAGGCCGCTCAGAGACAGGGTGAAACATCTACTGGCTCTGAGACCATACAAGAGGCCTGAGATGATCTTGAGACTGCAGAATGATGGGCTGAAAGCAGGAGACAGTGAAATGTTAGACTCTCTGCTGAATGAGGTAAAACTTTTTTTCTGTTGCGACCACTTAAATACAGTTCTCCTTGAAAGCAGATTTTCCCTGGAAACACCCCTGAAGAAACATTTGGGAGCATAACTATGAAACTAAACTACCCTTAAAATAAATTGAACTTTGTGCTATTAAGCAGACACAACATTATACACTAAGAGGTTGGATTCTGGGCGCTGAAGATGAGTCTTCTCTCATGCTTGTGTGTGTGTGTGTGTGCAGGTTGGCCAGTTCAATACTAGAGACAACACTTTTGTACTGAAGGACAGTCTGTATAAGGAGCTGCAGAAGGACTGGCCTGGCTACACCACAGGGGACCAGCAGCTTCTTAAACGAATCCTTGTCAGGTAACACAACTGTCTTTATATCATGAAACGCACACAGAGGGACAAATTATACAGTTGTGTCTCTCTGTAGTCACTTGATTTTTCAAATATCATGTAAAAAAGAAATCCGATCTGTAATTAGAGTAGGGGATTAGAGGAAGGTGATATCCTCAGTTGGACTTCTCTTGTAGAGTATTAATTTCTTGGTAATATACACACATGAAATGGTTTCAAATTGGCTTGTATAAATGTGCATGATGGAGATGGAAAATATCAGTGTGACAGCAGAGTGATGACACATTTTTATGCTGAAAGAAAAAGTTATGTGCTCTCATCACACACATACATACAAAAACCATATCAAGCTGTCTATAGATGTACAGTAACCGGGTTATAACCGTGTATGAAAACACATAACCTGGTTTCGGATGATGTTAGCTCATTGCTGTTCTACTAGTCTTGGTGTATATGCCTCGGTATGTTTTGAATCAGTGTCACCGGAATTAATATGAGCAAATATATCATTATTTTTTTCAAAACTCTCAAATATTAATATCAGTATCGGCATCAAAAATCCTGTGTTGGCTGGACTACAGGACTGTAACACTGGTAACATCTGCTTTAGAAACATGTGACTGTAATATGAGGACTCTTAGCATTCTCAGGCAATGAGAACACAATTTTCTTTTTATACCTTCCGTTCATTTTGTGGGTTTGTTTGGGGTTTTGTACATAACGTTCATTCTGTTAACCACAGCTTGAATACTTATGTAAATCATCTGCTTGTATATTGCAACATCAGCTTGTAGGTTAGACTTTACCTGCAAGTCTGAGGTGCTGTACATGTGGCTTTAAAACTGGTTATTATCGGTTGCACCTGGTGTCAGATCTTGCTGCTTCTTTTTTTTTTTTACATTTGTGGTGCTATTATTGCCCTTTAAAGTAAATGTACCATTCTGTTCACTGTGCAGGAGACTGTTTCAACCACAACAGAACCTCCTCTCTGTCCCCGAGGCCCAGGTCAGCCCACTGCGAGACACCCCCAACTCCTCCCCGGCACATCGCCCAAAACATTCCCTGCCAGAGGAATACACTGACCCTCTGATTAGCAAGAAACCCAGGATATCCCACTTGTCTAGCAAAACAGTCAATGTCAAGTCAAGAAGATCGAAGCCATCTGAACAAGCAGCTCGTAAAGATGTCACACGAGCGACAGGGGATGACAGGCAAAGCAACTCTCTTGATCCTCGAAAGCTTTTTGACTCCTTACAGTCAGCAGTCTGTCAGGAGGAAGCCGACGTGACTGACAGGCTGAAGCCAACTCCCTGCGCTCAAGAGGAGCCTGAGGGCCCAGTAGACCACCGTCAACCCGATTCTGATCGTCTCCCGTCCCCTCTGACGGTGCCCAATCTGGACAGACACACAATCAAAAGAAAGAAGAGTAAACACAAACACAGAGGCAGGGTGAGTATAAGAAGCAAAGGAAAGCACTTTGTGATGGGGTGCTTCTTCACTTATTCTTATCATTTGATGCATTAATAATTTTTTGTTGTTGTTGTTAAGGAAAAGGAGAGGTGGAGAGACGGGGAAGAACAGAGAAAAGATCACAGCTCAGAAAGTCCAAACAAGAAAGTCTCTCTGGACTGCACTGGTAAGTACAGTCAGTTGGTAGCTTTTAACAGAGAGTGTTACAGTATTTTTGTTCTAATTGTATGAAATTTTTCCTTCTTGTCAGACCCTGAAGAGATTTTATTTGACTCTAATGAGCTCCAAACCGACAATGAGACAGTGGATTATTTATCGTAAGTGTGCAGTAGATTATCATAAAATCAGGAATAATCAACAGAGAATGTAATTGCACATCTAAAAAAGGAAAACGTTTGTTTCCTCTGCACAGGACGTACACAACTATCGACAGCCACGACCAGAGGCAGAGGTACAAACAAGACTTTAACAAGGAGTACAGCGAGTACAGAGATTTACATGCCCGCATCGACAGCGTGACACGACAGTTCATGGAGCTAGATGCACAACTCAAACAGCTACACCACGAATCACGTAAATACAAGGTTAGTAGATCCCTCAATTAAATGCTAAACTTTTAAGGTTTGATGTTTTGAGCATTATTCTGTAGAAAGTTTTACTGATGGAAACCAAAACTGTAGACATGTCAGAGAAATTACATCCATGTATAGAACCTACTTTTATATACTTTTTTATGATTTTTCATTTTACTTCTTTTTGTTTTCTTAAAGCAAAAACATTTCCTAAACTGTGTTTCTCTCTTGCAGACTGTTCATAATAAGATTCTTCAAGAGTATCGACAAATTAAAAAGGTAACTTTCTTCAAATTTGCCAAATGTGACCGCTACGCTATACACTTTTGCGTCATAACAAAGTATTTTTTATAATTTCTCCCCTCTTAGTTCAACCCCAACTACCACCAGGATAAGATCCGCTGTGAGTATCTACACAGCAAACTGGCCCACATAAAGAAGCTCATATCAGAGTACGACCAACAACAACTCAGCACGGACCGTTCCCTTCTCAACTGAAGAAGCTGACTCTCACACGAGCGAACTTATCGATTTCAGTAAATACCCTTAGGCAGGGATGATTCAAGCTGCAGAGCTGAATGCCATCGAGCTGGTTTCTATGAGCAGCATGGCTAAATGCAGTCTCTTGAGACCTGCTGGAAATGTCAGTGAGGTTGGGAAGTCATTTGTGAAGAGCAGCAGTGGCACATTGGGGAAAAGCAGCCCTTTAATACGAGTTCTTTTCTTGGAATATGAGATATTTTCTTTGAACCAAAGGGCTGGTACTACAGTGACATGATACTGCCAAGGACACTGAGTGTAACAATAGTTTTCCAAAGGCTCTTACATCTAAAACTACACTCTTTAAAATGAAAATGGATGGGAAGGTGTTAAGCCTAGAAACATTTCTAGATTCTTGTCCACATCACACATTTTAGGTGTTTTGTGAAAGAGTTAAAAACATGAGTATTTGCTTATGTGTTCTGTT
The DNA here is from genome assembly GCA_024605115.1 of Rastrelliger brachysoma. Taxonomy (NCBI): domain Eukaryota; kingdom Metazoa; phylum Chordata; class Actinopteri; order Scombriformes; family Scombridae; genus Rastrelliger; species Rastrelliger brachysoma. The sequence goes on along the minus strand of JANJYP010026846.1, from coordinate 6,167 downwards.
CGACATGAGTGTTCACGTTTTCAACTGGAAGCATGTGATAAATGCACGCTGCACAAACCCAGAGAGTTCATATTAATAGCAGTTGAGGGTTATTTCCCTTCTTGTTAACGTTATCAGAGAAGAGATTGGCAGCTGGGATGCAGATGTGCACATCCTGAAAAAACATCTGTCTTATTTGAGTTTGGTGAAATGAAACTATCAGTGTTGTCAGTTCTCAGTTCAGGCCTTATCAACCCACAACGGGCTGAATTCATATTATATCACCGGTGTTATCCTTCATTCGTCGTTTTCTTGGAGCGCAGAAGACTGTTATGTTGAATATAATGTGAACTTGAAGTTGTATTCAGGGAATTTACAGTATAAGTTGAAGTATATGTTTAATTTGAAAATGGTTCTTATCAAAGTAGAAGAAGTTATTGGTTTATTACTATAGGCTGAGATGGCAAAGAATTGTTATAAAAAGATGGTGCATGCAGTGTATTACAGAATGCATGAGAAAATAAATCACATTTTGTTCGAGTTTTCAAAAGAAATCTTGTGTATTCCTTTTCTGTGTTTGTCCTAACCTCAAAAACATCAAGCAGTGCACTTAACATAATGCTCTAATTCTATTATAATAGACTGCAGTTACAAAAATAGAAGTCAAGAAGTTGAGTGGAAATTAATTAAGCAGGTATTTCATTGGAATAAATATCAGCTCCAGTCACGCACCCGCAGATGAATTGTGTTTTACCTCTGTACAAGGCATTTTAGGGGATTTCCAGTTTAATGCATATGTGTGAAGGCTCATTTCAATTCTGAAAGCTAGCATCAGTTGTAAATAAATTATTCAGTGTTTTCCATAGACGTGACATACCTTACGCCTACTTTACCTTTCTTGTGAATCAGTCTTAATTAAGGTAGCTGAATCTTAAAGTTATTTATATATATATGAAAAGGTAAAACTCAAGTCTGAGAATCTGTTGTTAATTATTTAGTGTAATGTTGTTAATGTAGCAAACTTTGAGTACTTTACTTCAGTGCTTCAGGTAATTTTATTTTGATATTTGTTGTTAAAAATGTTTGTTCTACATTTTTTCACAGTTTTCTTTTAGATTTTACACACAAAACATCAGCAAATTTGAGATGACACATCATCATTATTGATAAAATTACCCAATAAAGTTAAAATCATTTCACCTTGACCACATTAAAATGCTGCTTTGGCTGTTAATCAATTATCAATACTAAAACTAACTCTGTATAGGGCCACATTGTATTGTTTAAACAGTATGAATAACATAATAATGTAATTAATTATATATTACATGCTGGGGTCTCATGAGTACACTTTTATTTTCAATACTGTGCTGACTGCAGTTCTACTTTTACTGATAATAATTTTTGATTATGAGAGCAGCATGTTACAATAATTATCTTAGGTCATTGTAAGTATTGTATGAAAAGTTTTAGTATAACCACTAACTCTCGAGTATGAAATGAAAAGAGCAAGTGTTTCCCTGTAAAATGGAGTAGAAGTATTAAGACAAAAGTAAAGTAAAAGTAAATTAGAATTACTTTACAATTACAAAATACAAAGCTTGAATAAATAAAGTTGAGCCAATAGATGTTATTGTTATTATTATTATTATAAATCTGTTCTTGAAGTAATTGCTGATGAAAGGCTCCCTTTGATTGGTCTACTTTGAAAGCCTCTTTTTGATTGGTCTAAACTCATTCTCATGACCTTTCACCCGAAGCTGCTTCCTGCTCTGTGCTAACGTGTTAGCTGTAAATATCAAATGTGTCTTCTGGGAGTAAATTATTACCCTTGAACTTTGCGACAGATTCTTGACACATCACAACTCACATGCACACGGTAATGCAGGCTGTTATGTGAACGTTTATGGTAAGCAATGTTTGATACAAGCCGATAAATTATTGTCAAACATAGTCCTAATCGAGCTAAGTGGAGTGACTGATAGAGTAAGTGCAAGGTGTTTGTGTCTGTGTTGATTCTGCTGATAATAATAATGATTTCATCTTAACTTCCTTATACGAAATTCAACCTCAGCTTGTCCGTAGTTTAGTAACATTTAAGCACCTTGGAAAATTAATGTTGCAATAACAAAAAAGACTAGAGTGTATTTCTGCAAATTAGTTATTGCAACTATCCTGTAATGTCACAATGGTAAAATTCCTATTTCAGATTAAACTTAATATTAAATAAAACATTTTTGGGTTTGTTTTAACTGCTGGTTGGACTATTATGTTTGTTAGCAACAAGACAAAAAAATGCAAAACAAAAACTAAATGTTTTTGATATTTGGAGAATAGGATTAAACAAATGCTGTGACTTTCACACTCAACCCAACACCTGTGGGGGATTTTGGATCAACATGTTAGACAGTCCTCTTCATCACTATCATCAAAACACTAAATGAGGGAATATGTTTTGGAAGAATGGTGTTCAGCCCCCTAGTATCAAGGTGCATAGAGGCTCAACCTCTTATTAAGACACTTAAAGTTGTTTTCCCTTTAATTTGTCACCCGTATGTATATTGACATAGACTTTCTTTGATAATTCGTTTTTCCAAATTTCAATATGTGCAGTGGAATTACAGTGAAGTTGGATTGTGCATTACAAAAGCTGCGCTCCTTTCTGCTATCAGAACAGTGCTGCTTCGTTACAGAAGCTTAGATGAGCTACGGAGCTGACAGATGAGTAGATTAATGTTGTTAACTTTTCATTTCCTGAGCTCTTCCAAATACCTTGATCCAACCTGTTTAATAAGAAAAAGAATATCGGTTTACCAGTTTCTGTCTTGTGTAACAAGACTTATGATTCATCCCGTGTCTCTTCTGCAGCCTATTCCCCACCCCCCGTTTAACCCTCTGCAGTCATGGCTGGGATTTTACACAGGACACTAAGACTGAAGGCAGCTCTCAGACATTTGAGCACCCTCTCATCTTCAAACACAGCCAGAACTTCACATTTACACTCCTGCAGTCCAGCTCTTAGTGTGAATTCATGGCAGTTTGGAGTCCACTGTCAAACGATGCACTCTGGGGCGGAGGGGCTGAAGCAGTCCCCCGCTGCTGCCCCAGAGAGGCTACCGTTCTCCAGAGTCACTGAAGAAGATCTGGACTTCTTCCGGAAGCTTCTTTCAGCCAGAACCATCACTGATCCAGACCTGCTGGAGTCAAGTAATGTGGACTGGCTGAAGTCAGTGAGAGGTGAAGCCTAGACCTGAATACATTAATCCTGCTTCTATGTATTTCATTCTTCTGATTCCCTGATGTTCACTTTAGGTTCCAGTGAGGTGTTGCTGAGACCTCAGACAACAGAGGAAGTTTCTCAAATCCTTCGGTAAAGAAGAAACATCTGCTGGATGGATAAACACACAGCTAAGGTGTGTATCAGATACCTGAAGTTGTCTTATTCCTCTCCTCCCCTTTTGTAGATATTGTAACAGTCGTAACCTAGCAGTGAACACACAAGGAGGAAACACTGGGCTGGTTGGGGGAAGTGTGCCAGTTTATGATGAGATCATCCTCTCCACTGCTCTCATGAACAACATCATGAACTTTGATAGTATTTCTGGTAAGTCTCAAATGCTGCATCTTCAAAAGAAAAAAAAAGTGTGAATACATGTTGTGTGAATCCTTTTCTCTATCTGGTAGGTATTCTGACCTGCCAGGCTGGTTGTGTCCTGGAGAACTTGTCTCTCTACTTGGAGGAGAAAGACTACATCATGCCGCTGGATCTAGGGGCAAAAGGTAGTTGCCATATCGGGGGTAACGTTGCAACTAATGCTGGTGGGCTCCGGTTGCTGCGATATGGCTCATTACATGGGACTATACTTGGTCTAGAAGTGGTGAGTAGAGTAAATAAATGAAGAACTTCGATATTTCAAATTGCAGAGGAAAGGTGTCTGATGTTGAACGAGAGAACAGTTGATCTAATTACTTGTGTCTATGAATGTACAGGTGTTGGCAGACGGTCGGGTGCTAGATTGCTTGGCCACGTTGAGGAAAGATAATACAGGATATGACCTGAAACAGCTTTTTATAGGGTCAGAGGGCACATTGGGGGTCATCACTGCAGTGTCTGTCCTTTGTCCACGGAAACCCAAATCTGTAAATGTAGTTTTTCTAGGTACGCATTCCTCAAATCTACAAGCACGCAACAGTGTGTCATAATTGTTAAATATTAGAGTGGTGTTAATAATCTAGCAGCTTAATTGTGCCATTGTTTTCTCTATTTATAGGTTGTGAGACCTTTGAGCAGCTGCTGAAGACATTTCAGCTCTGCAGAGGCATGCTGGGAGAAATTCTGTCAGCTTACGAGTTCTTGGACAGTGAATGTATGAGGCTGCTGAATACACACCTCAAACTTCCCAATCCTATCTCTGGTATACACACACACACACACACACAGGCATTATTTGTGTCTGAAACAATTAAAGACACACATAAGCACATATTAACCTGTTCCTTTACTCTGCAGATTGTCCGTTCTACGTTGTCATAGAAACATCTGGATCTGATGCGACGCATGATGGAGAGAAACTTCATAACTTCTTAGAGGAAGCCATGACATCATCTCTGGTTACTGATGGGACTGTGGCAACTGAGGACTCAAAAATAAAGGTAACTTTTGATTATTTTCATTGTGATTGATATATTTATTATATTCTTAACTTATTTCTAAAAAAGTTTTTTTTAGACTTTTACACATCAGAAAATTTAGGAAAGTGCCAATCAGTTTTCTAAGCCCAAGTCTTTAAATTGCCTTTAGTCCAGCCAACAGACCAAAGCTAAGATATTAAATTTAACTTCACAATATAAAAATTACAACTTCAAACATTCACAAGGAACAATTAGCTATTTTTAGAATTTTTTTCTTGAAAATTTAGTTGGAATGATGAGCTAAACATTTTGAAACTGTGGTGTGAGGGCATTTGAGGTAAGTGAAAATAATGACACAATCAACCTTTCCATATTTCCTGTGTTGTCTTAATGTGTCAAGGCTCTGTGGTCGATGCGTGAACGTGTCACAGAAGCGCTGACTCACGATGGTTTCACATACAAGTATGACATCTCACTTCCTGTGGAGCGGATCTACCAGCTGGTGACAGATATGAGGATGCACCTAGGGGACCGGGCAAAAAGTGTTGTGGGATATGGACACGTAGGTAAGACCACAAGACTAAGGGATCAAAAACAGTCTGCTAATATATGACTTCTATGTACTATATCCTGAAATAGGCAGTACATTAAATATTCAGGTCAAATAGATTTCACCTTTCACCCTACATCCCTGACTTCTCCATCTCTTGCTGTAGGCGATGGGAACCTCCACTTGAACATCACCTCTCCTGCCAAAGACCCTGCTCTCCTGGCTGCCATTGAGCCATTTGTCTATGAGTGGACAGCCGGCTGTCAGGGCAGCATCAGTGCCGAGCATGGGCTGGGCCTTAAGAAGAGGAATTACATCTATTACAGTAAACCAAGCCAGGCTGTCGCTCTGATGGGAAACATCAAGGCCATGCTGGATCCCAAAGGCATTCTCAACCCATACAAGACTTTGCCAGACAATCTGAAATGAGCCTCGGCGCTGCAACGTTGTAAACACATTTAACTGCGTTTTTTTTAAAGTTGTAGAAGGTAATGTGTAAAATAGAGCTTATGCAGGGACTGTTTTTGAGTTCCAACTTCACTGACACACATTTTATGGTGGGTCACACCCTTTCCTGTGATAACCCCTTCATGTTTGGTACATAGCAGCAAGTTTTATAAAAGAACCAGCTATAAACACTAAGCGATGTCAGTTTGCTCCATATGTTTCCTAAACTTATAAAGAAAAATCATGTTCATCTGCACAAGAGCACTGATTTCAAAACGACGTGGAAGTCAACCGGTTGTTGACTTGTTTCAACAGAAGTTACTTGTCAGCATCAACTACCTCTGATAATTGCACTAAGTCACCCTAGTCTGATCCAGTCCTTGTTCATTTAAATATCTAATTTTATATATGTATACCCTGTTAAAATGTATTATTGCTGAGAGGAAAAAGGAGATTCTTGATTATTTGTAAAGTGTTGTGCCTACTAACAGCCACTAGGAGGCAGACATTGAACAAGAAAGTGACTGAATCCTTGAGGGCTTGAACATCTTAAATATGC
>JANJYP010026837.1:0-21088 GCA_024605115.1 Rastrelliger brachysoma | reverse complement strand
TATTCAGGATCTGAGAATGGACTGACAAAAACTGCTGAATACTTCCTGTGAAATTCAATCATTAGCTCATGCTTGCAATTAAATCTTGCAACTGTTTTTAAGCGTGATTATTGGATGCTTGTCCTTGGGAGTTGTAGTTGCCTTCTTTCCCTTTATTTCTACTTACACCTTTGACTTTGACTTAAAAAAACAGCTGCTCATCTTATGCTAACCAGAAGTCACCTAATGTCATCTATGCCATAAAATGAACTGGATTTTTAATTCTGGAGCCCAAGATAACTCTACTCTAATCCTCCGTCACAACTGTTTCTCAGAGTTTACTATCCTTTTCCTTGGTGGCACGTACAGTTTGCTCCAATGTACTGAGTATTGCCAAAATGTGAATGTAGCAGTACTCTGGGACTGCTGATACTCTGCTGCCTTCTTTTTGATATTTAAAAATATCTCTTTTGAAACCAGATTTGCCACCTGCTCACCTCGGCTGCTGTGGAGCTTTTTTGACAGACCGACTCCCTGCCTTGTTAACAGCACTTTGATTCAGCCAATTTCAGGAATATGAAAAGATGCTGTTATGTGTCTTGGGAGGCTGTTGTTGTGCATCTGTGGATGGTGGTGTGCAGCTGGCTAAGGATGAGACGTGTGAGTTGGAGCAAGTGTTAAAAGAGAACACACAAAAAAACAACACATGAGAGAAATGAATCAACTGTTTGCTTTTTGACGTTTTCACTCCCTCTGGCAAGGACTTTCTCCCTCACTGTCCTTAGTCCCCTTCAAACACACTTTCTTTTTCAGTCTTCTCTCTCTGCTCGATATCACCTGTTCCCCTCCTCTTCTACACCTCTCTGTCCTCCCTCTCTCTCTCTCTCTGTCTGTCTGGCACTGCCAGTCTATCCACCATGGAACAAACTTGTAATCCCTGTCCCCTTTTCTCTCCTGTCGTTTACTTCCCTCTCTATCTTAGTAATTATCTCTCCGCCCTGTCCCCTTGTCGCACCCTCTGTCATCCATCTATCTACCTCTATGTAAAATATCTCCATCTGCTTTCACTTTCATACTCCATTTCTCATTCCCTGCCCTCGCTTATCTCACTAGGCTGACCCCTTCATCTCTCCCCTCCTTCCCTCCATCCTTCTATCTTCTCTCATCAGTACCCTCCTTCTGCCTGCCTAGTTCCATCTTTCCATCCCTCCTCCTGGTCACGGGCTGATTGAAATTCAAGCCTGAGCTTTATTGTTGGTCCGCGCAGTAGTGATTTGCTTAGCATACATTGCTGAGCGAGGCTGTGGAGGTTGTGAGCAATCTGGTGTTGGGTGTTAAGAGAGAAGATAAAGCGACATCAGAGGCCACAGCAGCTGTAGCGTCCATCCATTAGTTTGCTGTTTATCATTACCACTGAGCTAACAGCGCCGGCAGCCAGCCAGCAACTTGCTCGCCTGTCTGAACTCTGAACTGAGTTTGTCTCTCAGAGACAGGGCTAACTCACTCTAAATACTCGCACTTGCAGTTAGCTGTAAACTTATTTCATGGTGGCCTCTGAATTTCTTTGTTTCTCCCTCTGCCACATCTGACTATTCTGTCTGTCCAAAAGTCACTTTTCATACTTTGATGTTTCATCACATAATTTCTATTTGTTTTTCCTGGTCATGGAAACAGTAAATTGAGAATGTAAATGAGAACAGAAATAGGAAAGAAGAGATGATGATGATCCATATGACAACTATATATGGTCTATATATGGTAATTATAATTCAGGAAGATTCTTATTGAGACTGCATTAAGAGTTAAGTTACAGACTTAAAAATTAATATCCCACTAAGAGATGTCTTGATGGTTTAGGTGCATATTTCATGCAGTCTTTTTTTTTGAGTTTCACACTGCACATGCAAATACTCGCAGTAATTACCTGCTTTGGTTTCTGTTGTTGGCAAACTGAATGACACTTATTAACACTATACTACATGTAATAACGATATTGAAAAAGAAAGTGATAATAAAAAGACTTTAAATTCAGTCATATAGTTTGTTAATTTTTTTTCTTTTGCTAATCCCATTTGGTAAGACATATTTCAGTGCAGTAAATTTATTTCGACAAAAACTGTAATTTAGCTACTAATGAAAGCATAGGACAACAAGAGAATAATAATGCTAAATACCTTTGGGTTACAGTTACAACCACTGACGCTCAGAAGTCATGTTAAATAGTGAAGTAAAGTAAAGTAGTTCTGAAGATCAAAGTAATTATTATTAAAATTCCCCATAAGATGAATGGGCATAACGTCTCTGAGCTCAAGCCATATCACCACAACATCTCCACTGTGGTTCTGGCCAGTGACCTTTACCTCATCTCATATGCTCCTCTTGTTCTCTCCATGTTTCCTGTTGTCAAATATAGGAAAAAGGTGGTAAAAAACCTCCAGTTGTCACCTGGTGCTGATTCCTATCTGTTTTTATACCTATAAATGGCTACTTAAATGAATTTTCAGAAAAATCTGTCATAATATAAATTGACAAAGGTTCTTATTTTATCCATCTCACCCATCCTTATGGACAGTCTTTGCCAAATTGGGTAGATTAGAGTGAAATCTGTTACATGTCCTTCTAAAGCTGGAGCAAATGAAGGTAAAGCTTTGTAGCTTCAGTGCCCACAACATTAGCTGTTAACGAAGAGATGATAAACAGATGGTGTGTGTGCGCATGTTTCTGTGTGCGTGCATGTGTGTGTGTGTGTGTGTGTGAGAGAGACTTGGATAGGTAAGCGAAAGGGGTATTGTTTGCTAATATAAGCAAGCAGACAGACAGGTTACATACACATTTGTAGGTGTCACAGCTGCTCCGGCAGGCTGAAGAAATTCACGTGTGTATGCTTATGCATGCATGTATGTTAATTACTGTATCTACATCGATTTCTCTGGTATGTGTGTNTGTGTGTGTGTGTGTGTGTGTGTGTGTGTGTGTGTGTGTGTGTGTGTGTGTGTGTGTGTGTGTGTGTGAATGAGACTGTCATGCACAGGACAGCTGCTTCAAAGATGGCAGTGTGAGCTTTTGTTCTGTCTCTTCAATCAAAGTGCTTCCCTACAGCTCAGCCTGCCAGACAAAACCAAAGTCAGCCAACATTGGGCTCCGAGCTCAGCTCAGTCGGACTGGGAGACACAGAGAGGGAGCTAGAGAGAGACAGAGAAAGAGAAAAAGAGAGAGACCTGTGGGTGAGAGGCCATGAGGTCTGTTTCTGTCTCTGGTGCAATGTGATGAAACCGGCAGGCAGCCAATCAGACATGACGACGAGCCAACCAGGGAATAACCTACAGGTCAGCTAGCACACAGCCATGCACACTCACACACACACATCCTTCTGTGCTTGTTGGAGTCACGGCATTGTTCGCTGAGGTCTGAGCAGACGTTTTCTTGATATCAAGTGTTGCATGTTGAAGGTAATTGGTTTGGTTGTAATTGGATGTGGTCGGCTGGTTTGAATAGCAAATGCTGGCTTTGCATAAACTCACAAATTAAACCCTTGTTTATGTTGTGTGTCTGCGTGTGCACAACATGCCACTGCATTTCTGTTGTTAGATTTGTTTGTGTGCTGAGACATGAGCAGAGAGGAGGATGCAGGCGGTGGAATTGGAGATAAAGGGAGAAGAGTGAGTGACATGTGAAATAGAGGAGCAAGGAATGGAGGGAGAATGTGAGGGTGGTCAGGGAGAGAGGAGGAGCGAGAGGCTGGAGAGGTCAGGGAGAAAGTGAAGGGGAGGGTAAGGACTGTTTGGATGTTTCCAGCTGCATGAACCTTCAAGCCTGGCTAATATGCTGGGTGTGTAAATGTGTACGTGACCCTTTGTCTGGGGCACTGCTCTGTTACAATGAGTCATGCAAGCTGTAATAAGAAACAGATTGGTGTTCATTTACATGTAGTAGTTGTCCGTTTGTGAATGTACGTGTGTGTGTATATGTGTACATGTGTTTGCCACCCTGGTGACTCTAAAAGTCTTTTATATAAGAGGTTGAATGTAGGAGTAGATAGTCAAGACACGCGTCTGATAAACACACAGTCACACACATCAGCACTGTGCTATAAAAGACTAAACAAGACAAAGAAACTTCAGAGATGTAAGAAACACACAACACTTTGGACCTCCCACTGAGTATGAATCTGCAGCGTCAGCCTTCATGCCCTTGCTTTCGCATTATTATCCCCATGCCTCTCGCCTCTCTCTTTCTCATTTTATTTACTTTTCTCCACACTTATTCACTACTCTGCTCTCTTCTCCCTTCCTCCCTCCACTCGCTGCCTCTCTCCCTCTCTGTACAGTCATGATAGCAGAGAAGGAGCAGTGATGTCATGTCATCATGTCCTCTCAGTGCAACTGTGCCTATATGATGTCGCTTTACACGTCTCACTGCTCTGCGCTCCCTTCGTCATCCGCTACAAAGGGCTAAACGCACCATTTAACAATGACATGACGATATAACATCATGTATGGTAGCCTATATTGCATGCATGTGTGTAAGTAGCAGCAGTGGTAACACACTAGCCCTGTCTTTACATAACCCATTGTGCAAGGAGTAAAGTGGAGCAGCNTGTGTGTGTGTGTGTGTGTGTGTGTGTGTGTGTGTGTGTGTGTGTGTGTGTGTGTGTGTGTGTGTGTGTGTGTGTGTGTGTGTGTTTGTGTGTATGTGCGTGTGCGTGCGTGCATGCGTGTGTTCCTCCATGTCTGTGTCAAGGGTCAGATCGACAGGGAGATTTCATAGATATGCTTCAGGCAGGCCTTTCCGGAGGAGTCGAAATGTGTGATGTGTACAAAGAAGCTTCACTGAGCAAAGAAATTCTGCTTAAGAACTTAACAAATACGTATTACACTGACTCATCTGTCCTCACTTTGCAGCCTTACATCTCTTCTTTGCTTTGTAAGTGGGCAGAACTAGAATTATTTAGGAGGGGACTCCAGTAAGGAGTGTATAGACTCTCGGTGGACAACAACAAGCCCTGTTTTGTTGTTTTTCACTGTTCACCTTATGTTACAGTACCACTAAACAAGTCAAGATCCAACCATCTATCTGTCATGTGATCCTCTCCTTGCAGGTTGTAGTTGTCCATCAGGAGTCTCCTTGAGGAAGTGAGGAGACATATACGGTACTGAGAATTATGAAGAACTAAAAGAAAAATAGTGGATTTCGGGTTAAGACGAGCAGATACACAGCAAAATGAATTCCTCAATTGTAACTGTTTTAATATCCCCAAACAAATATTGTAGCAGCACAGAGAAACCTGTTTCATAAATCTAAATCTAGATGTTAATTTTAGTTGTCAGTCTGGTTGCAATTTTCCAGGAAGTAACATCAAAAGAGATGACAGAAATTGTTTTTTTCTTAATTCACAATTTATGCATCCTCAACCTCTGAATCCATCCTCTTTCATCCTGTGACACAGAAATCAATTGACCACCATATCTTTAAGAGGGAGGAATAAAAGTCAGACAAGTAAGGAAACTGGTGCTCATCTTCTGGATGTGTAGTTTCATAGGAGGAGGCAAACTGAAGTTGTTCATATAGCTGCATAGCTTGATGCCAGTGTGCTGACAAAACAATTATTGGCTTCTCCTTCATACTAACTGAATACCTTCACTGAATGAATTAGATGTCTGAGATTTTCTGTGCTGTTTGTAATTGGATGAGAATTAAGAAGGTTGAGAGGTATCTCAAAAAGTTTCAAAAACTAATTCAAGCATGAGTATTAAAACAGAATTAAGGGATGAAAAATATTTTAAGGTATAAACAAAAACTTCCAGTAATGGTAGAGTGAAAGTGCCTTGCTGAAGGGCATAAAAACAGAATTTACCAAGTAAGTGGAAATGTTGAGGATCCGGTGAGACCCTATTTAGTACCACGTCATTCATTTCAATAGATATTAAAGATTCCCTCCAGATGTGTTTTAAGACATGAACTTTGGACACTGTCTGGAGAATCAGGTAAGGATACATCCTCACCAACTGGAAATACTCTGTTTGGATGAGGCAAGGAGTACAGGAGAATATGACAGAAAGATTATGTTATGGTTGTAATTCAGTATTTTCAAACTTTTTATCAGATATAATACATTTGTATTTCATCGCAAAATCACAAGAAGCCCTATTTCTCATTAGTGCTAGCTTCACAGTGGAGTGTTAAGGCCCAGTCAAAACAATGCAGCTTTGTTTATCTGCCACAAGTCGTATATATGAAATAGAAATAGAAGATATGGATGAGAGGGATGCTGACTGCTGGAACTCAAAGATGTCATATTTAATTTTATGTTCTGAATGTTCAACAGTTGTTTGATACATTGCTCGTAACATCTCCCTTACTGCCAGATTTTGTTCCATTTATGGCAGAGAGCAGTTGTAGCCCACTCACTTGTATAAACACATTCACTCTTCTGGGCATTACACAGACTCTGTACTAGGAAGCTGGCAGGATAAAGTCTGTTTAATGTCCAATCTGACTGATTCAGATGTTTGCATTCACACAAAGAGCTCCTCTCTGCTTGTAATTATAAACTTTTCCACCAAAATTGTTCAGTTACCCTCTTAAGAATCCTTAAAATAACATCTTCTACTACTTCATTACAAATGCAGAATCTGCAAATACTTTTCATTTCAGTGACATAATTGCTGAACACAAGAGTCCATTCTCATTGTTTGTGCACTGGAGGCAAGTCTCCATATCACATTTATGGTGCTTTTTCACTACACAGCCCGTCACTACTCCACTCTAGTGTACTTGGTTTGGGTCGTTTCACACTAGTTCATACAGTAGTCCTCTCCATTGTGGGTGAGGCCGTCATAGCACAGCTGCGTGAAACTGCAGTCATGTTGTTTTGTACGCAACACAAACACAAACAATGGAGGACATCGGGGCAGTTGTGTACAAGCTGCTTGGTCTGTGGCTTTTTGTCACAGGTTGAAAAGAAAGAAGAAAGCAAGGCTGCAGGAGGTGAGACGGTATCTAATTAAAAACAGCAGTTTTGATTCTTGTGTCATCACGACTCACGACTCCTCAATGGTCAGCAGTTGGTCAACGTCACATTTAGTATCGAGTCAGCAGTAAAAATCATCAAGTTGAGTAGTGCTAGTGGGAAAACACCATTAGTTGCATATTAGACTATGATTGGCTCCAAACTAGTTGTGATGTCACAAATTCTGTTTATACTGTAGGTACACACCTTAAACTCAGATTTTCAGAGAGCACAGAGAAACTTTCCAATTCCAGCAGATGAATATGAAAGTAGCCTTCTAGTCTTCAAACTGTGCACATACATCAATCTGTACTTTGAAGCTGAAATATCCAACTGTAGGAAGAAGAAGCTCAACACATTTTTGAGCAGAGGGGGACTTTTTAACTGTCTTTCGTGGATTCAATTTCATAAACTCAGCATGCCTCCTACACATTTTCAGCTAATCAAGGAACTCAAACCTTCTGGCCTTAAACCAAGTTTTCTTCCTGGGTTCAAGCTACAGCACCTGTTCTCCTCCACATTTAAAGATTTTATTGGGATCACTATTCAAGAAGTTAAAAAAACTGATGAATAAAGATTACACTCTCTGCCATTCTGTGACAGGGAGTGGCAGTCATTAGCAGGAGATATTAATAGTCATGCTATGTTGGAGCTTTGTGTCAGACCCTGTTACAATTACACTGACTTTCTGTCTCTCTCTTCTCACTCCTTCATTGCCTTCCCCTCTGTCCAACACTTCGTCCTCCTCTTTTGCCCAGTTCCAGCTTATCCACTCTGATTCCATACCTTGACTCATTTATGCCTCTTCACTCTCCTTGTTTCTCTCACTTTCATACATTAGCTCTTTCTGTCACTTGACTCACTCATGCAGCTCTCCTTGCTAGAGCCCCAAACCACTTCCCTGCGGCGTTGTCTATCTAATCCTGTTTTCCATCATTCTGTGCTATCCTCTCTTTTCTCTCTCTCTCTCTCTCTCTCTCTCTCTCACACACACACACACACACACACACACACACACACACACACACACACACACACACACACACACACACACACACACACACACACACACACACACACACACACACACACACACACACACACACACAATGCTATTTCTCACCATAAATCCACAAACTCCCCCCATTCAGTTGCTACGCATCATTTAATAACACCTTCTCACCCCTCCTCCAAACCATCTTTTCTATCCCTCTCATTCACTTTAGCCATGACCACACTAAAGCACATATATATTTAAAAGCAGCTTTTGTGTCCACCAGATGATGTTCCACCACCATCATCAGGTGAGAAGTGTAGACCATCTTGAGTTGACAGGACATTACCCTCGGTTTTCAAGGTAAAACTTTGTTATGTTCCAATATCAATATATGATGTTTATTAAAGTACTCACAATCATTCACAGTCATTCCACTGAATCAAAGTAGGGTAATTTATTCAAACTAAATCTTGTTTGCTGTCTCCAAAATCATTCCCTCATCCACCCATTCACTACTCACAATAAAATAATCATTATTGTTTACTCCACAGTGAACCATGAATCAAGACGTTCAACACTCATAAATCATAATCATTTAGCATCATCATAGACAGAAGTGGGGCCTCACAACTTAGAATTTTCACATCTGTAAAATGCCACACAGTGGATTGTAGTAGTGGACATGCCATTAACACTTCTTTTCCCATTCCATATTGGGAATTTTAGAGGACACTACATAGTTTGTATTTTAGACAAAAAAATTTACTCCACTATGCAGGACTAGAGCTGCAATGATCAAAACAAAAATGAATTAGCAACTATTATGATCAAATAATCCTTAAAGTAATTTTTAAGGCCACAATACCAAATAATATTAAAGTGGATATTCTGGGGTATTTTTGGGTTTGAGACTATGTTAAACAAAATAAGAAATTTTCTGTGGATAAGATTAATCATTTATGAACATACTTCTAGTTGCAACCCAATATAATATAATCCAAAACAAGTCTGAAATTTCTTAAAGATTTTGTGGCTCAGACGCCTTTATTCGAAAGTATTCAGCACATGCCACATACACAGAACTGTGTATGTGGCATGTGCTATAATCACCAGACTAACTCAGCACACTAGCTCTGAAATTTTTAATATATATCTCAATCAGACAAATTGATAATGTTATGATTAAGATATTATGCTTAATACATTATGCTGATATGAAGGTAATCAAACATTTTTGGGTAATTTTTATGAAGCTTCAAGAATTTCCAAGAAGATTCATTTTCTGGTTGTAAGTCATCAAGTTAGTGCACAAGCAAAAAAAAAAAACAAAAACACTTCTACACACATGTGCAATATATGAACACGGCTTTGCTCTCCATCCTCCATCAAATGTGGCTTCACCCCAACGCCCCGCCTCCTCTTTATTCCTCACTAATGACTTTGCTGCCCATCTCTCCATCTTTAACAAATTCCCTCATTTCTTTCCAGTCATCTTATCTCTCTGCTCATCACTCCTTCATTGTGGTGTTGTGACCCCCTGAGAGAAAGGGGGTTAGGGAGAGGCAGTTTGAGAGAGAGGGGAGAAAGTGCAGGAGAAAGGCAGAGAGCGGCAGAGGGTAAGGTTTCGATTTCACAGCAGACAAATAGGCTGACTTTACGTAGGTAACCTCTGTAAATGGGTTTTCGATCTCTAATTCTCAACAGATCTCTATAAACGATTACATAAAGACATGTGTGAGAGAGAGGACAAAGGAAGATAAAGATAGAGGAGGAAAAAGAGGATGAAGAAGGAGAAAGACTCTTAAATGAACACGTACATAAAACTGACAAATCACCTCAGAACTTCCTGGTGGTTTGTCTGTCTGATTGATCAGTGCATTTGCCACCACACTGACTCCTATTAACATAATACACATAAGCAAATCCACATTTAAATGCAGATATACTGTAAACATATGGCTGTTGCCCACACTGAGTAATACTGGAGGTCTGACCCTAATTGGTTTCCTTCTGTTTGTGTGTTTGTCAAATGATGACCAGAATTTAGCAACACTGGAAAAAAACATCTCAACAATGATTTGTGACATTTTTTAAATTAATTCCAGACATCATTTATGTGACATGGATTCACCTTGAAAAAGACACCGACATAAAAAGGGACTGTTTGTTGCTTGAGTGGTTGTGAGAGGTTCCCTCCTTACTGTTAATAATTGCTAGTCAAAGTAGTCAATTGTTCAGTATCATTTATTGGTTGAAAAATGTTGGGATTTTAATTATCATTATCAATTGTCTTCAACATTTAAGTCATTTATAAAGTAAGAATTCCAAACATTTGCAGCTTTTAGCTTCTTGAATATGAGGATTAGCTTCTTTTTCTTTCATATCCCTATAAATTCAATATAATTGGATTTTAGTCTTTGTATTGGACCAAAAAAAAATCAATTTAAAGAATTCACATTGGGCTCTGAGAATCAGTGACGGCAATTTTTCACAATTTTCTGACATATTATAGATAAAACAATTAATCTAAAACATTCGCAACAGATTCATTGATAATGGAACGAATCTTTGGTGCGGCCATAAATATAAATACTATAATGTGTTACAGACCAAGATATTAAGCTCATCCTTGATATACACTCACGTACACATGCAATCAATGAAAAAAATCACATATTCCTCATTTCAAAGAGAATTTATTTGGCTCCAAAGTCTGCGAATCATATGCAGTCACACTGACAGCGTGACAGCCAATGAAGGAGGAGAGAGGGCGATATAGAGAGAGGTAGAGCTCACTCTCATCTCTTCATAAACCCGATCATCTACTTTCTGTTTATTCTTGCTTCAGTCCAAATTGCTTCTAGGTGCAGCTTGTTCAAAAAGTAATTCTGCTCCACCATATTTAATTGTTTTATTGTGTCATTACTTCATGTTGCCAGAGCATTAACACGCCGCACAATCCACTATGCCTATTAAACTGTAATGGCTCAACAAAGCAATGTACATCGTGATCAGACACACACACGCACACAAACACTATCAAACGTACACACACTATTAAGCGCCAATGGTGCCAGAGAGTGATATGAGGCAATATTGCAGGCGAGCAATCTGATGAAGTGTGCAGAAACAGTCATTAGCTGAGTCCTCGTCCCTGTTCAGTTTACAACATACTTAACATCTTAACGAAGGAGCCGCATTGCCTTCACACTGCAGCGGCTTATAATCACTTGCAGAAACACTATCAGAATTATAACACCCATGCTCACTTTGTCACTCATTTACACACTGTGAAAGACACAAACAGGCTGGCAATTTTTCTAGTTTCTTTTCAGTTTATGAGACAAACTGTGGAGAAAGTCAGGGAATATGTGCATACATTAATACAGTGTGTAAGAAGTAGCAAAAGAAAGTCCTAAATGTTTCTGAAAGTGCGAGAGGAAGTAATAAGATGAGTGGAATGCGTTTGTCTGCTGAGAGAGCGATGATGGATTGTCGAGGAGAGGCAGGTGAAGCTGAATATCTCCCTACAGCGCCGGTCATAAAGCAAGAGAGCAGCCTTCTCTCCAACAACACTGAGATCAAATAACCTCCAGTGCCTCTAAGCACAGGCACACACACCTACACACACACACACACTCAGAGGTGAAAGCAACATCAGTGGCTGGCACTGATATTCAGGCTTTGCTCTGTTTTGAAACATCCATCATATTCTTGAACAGAAAGAGAGGCAATGAGAGTATAAAGGCAAGCACTCTTTGACACACTCCTCCTGCCCCCCCCCGCCCATCTTTCGCAAAAACACATATACGCTCACACGCACAGGGGGCGCACCCACACAGAAAAATACACAGCAGGGCAAGAAGTATGCTGGTGAGAGGAGGTGAAATAAGATGAACAAGTAGGAGAGGAGGTTAAAGAAGGAGAACAAGTAGGAAGAACAAGTAAGAAGGGGAGGGGAAGAAACTAACTATCAAGTGATAGAAGGGTCACTGATGGGGCGATTCCCCAGGGCTCAGAAGGGAATTAGGGCCCAGGGTGTGTGAGTCTGTGTTTGTGTGCGAGTGTGTCTGTGTCTGTGTGTGTGAAAAAGTGAGAAAGAAAGAAGGAAGGGCATCAATCTTGCCGAATCTGATCATTACTTTTTTCCATTACAATAAACCTGTGAGCAAGGCGTTTTACAACCAGCATCTGTCACAAAGCCTTGACACCACCACAGTCCTGCTCCTTTTCTGTCTTCGACAGTCATTAACCGGCCTCTGTGACTTCTCGCTTTGGTGTGTTATTGTGTGTGTCTGCCTGCTTGTGTGTGTTTGTCCACATGTGAGACTCCCCATTGCTTTACAATGTGTGTGGAATTTCATGCTATAATCGGTTTGGGACCAGAACACATGGCAAACAAAGCAATCCGCACAACAACGCAACCATCTCTTCTCACATGCACACACACACACCTCTGGGACAGGCTGGTGAGATGTAGTCTGGGTTGAGATTCTGCACTTTGCCCTCTTCTGCAGATAGCCAATTACGTGATCAGATGTGGTCTGTTTTACTGAGGCCACACACAAAACACTGCATGTTCAAATGTTCCCTCCACACACACACACACACACACACACACACACACACACACACACACACACACACACACACACACACACACACACACACACACACACACACACACACACACAAAATCGATCATAAAAGCCAGATGATACAAAAAACATCCACCAGCATGGTCCGGGGGGGTAAATTAGGATTTGGATGTGTGATGGTCAAAACAAGTCTAAAACATGAAACATGGTCACATTGACATGGAAATTGCATCAATCCAATGGTGGCGCAAATGGCTAAAAAACAGTTACTTAAATGGCTTTAAAAAAACTGTGTGTACATGCACACACCCAGACACAGACAGAGAGATATGCATATGAATGGCATGCAAGGGATCTATCCCAGAGCTTGGTTGTGCCTATCAAAGGCTCGTCTCTCCCAGAGACCAGTCGAGGCCCAGCATTACACACTTAGCATTAGAATACATCAATGGCACAGGAATGGAGGCACGCAGGCTTTCATACTCCGAAAACCCACCTTCAGCCTCTATCTTCCCCTTTTCACTCCCTCTTTGGTCCATCCCAGCCCTCCACCCCCACTGTTAGCCCTCTCCTATTATCTCCTGCTTCTCTTATCCCCCCACTAGCTGCCCCCCCCAACTCCTTCTTCGTCTTAAGACTCCACTCCCCCTCCTCTCCAGAAGGAAGCCTTTTTAACCGTGACCAGAACTCAGAGCTGCATGGACCGTGACCACATAGCCATACAACACCAGGCTATGTGTGTGTGTGTGTGTGTGTGTGTGTGTNGAGAGAGAGAGAGAGAGAGAGAGTCTGACATAAAATAGTCATAGTTGGGCCTGCCACAGCTCAGTCACCCTCAGTGTTGTGAGTGTCTGAACAGCCTGCTTCAAATCCTGTTTAGCTCTGAGGGATTCACCATCAACATTCACCCCAACACTTCACTGACTAACTGACAAACTCCACTTAATGGAATCAAACTTGGCCCATCAAACGTGAGGCAGTGCATGTATCTGCTTGTGTGTGTGTGTGTGTGTGTGTCTCTCGTCACTTGTCTGTCGATACCCAGAGACAGCCTTCAGCCAGAGAGTAGGCGAGAGAGGCGAGAAAAAACAAGCCAGTTCTCCTTTTCTCTCTAATTACAAATGACAAACCTGCTACCAAGAGTCGGTCTGGCACCTGACGACGCATGATAACCCCTCAGCTCTCTGCCGATACTCAGTGACAGACTGGGGGCTATCTGTGAATGTGTGTGTGCATGTCTTTGTAAGTGTGCAGACAGAGATTAAAACAAGAACAGCAAAATCAGTGTCTTGCCCTAAGGCTCTGATTTCCAATGACAAAGCAAGAAGTCTAAGGCCAATATCTCAACTATCTACTTCTTCTTCTCTTCATTGCCCTTTGAGTTTCCCAATCCTTTACATTTAGCCATCGATTTTCTCCATTTTTTATTCCTTCCTTTCTCTCTATCTCATTCCCCGTCACTTCTGCATCATTTAACATCCTCCCTTCTTCTCTAGATAATCATTTCCTTCCCATTGTGTAATAATAAGGTTAGCACTGCATTGTGGGTTGTACTTTTATGGGATGCTATCTCTAATTGAGTTGTAATGATATCAAAGGCCATCTATGGTGAGCGTCACATGATATAATATCCTCACAACAGAGGAGAGCTGTTCTCACACAATGTTATTTTCTCCTACACACCCAAAAGACTGCTGTTTTAGTCATATCATATTTGGAGACAGCTCTACGGGGTTGTGGAGTACAAGACAATTAAACAGATATGATACCTGAATTGCGGTACTGATCGGAACAATATTTTTTTTCTTTTGGACAAGACATTCTTATCATGAGGTCCATGTTGTAGCAATTTTGTAGCTTTCAAAACACATGGTCTTGATTAGTCTTACATTAGCTGTTTTGAAGTTCAAACTTTTTCTAGGAGGATATTAAAATACACCATATAAACTAGTTTGCACTTTTGACTACTTGCCCCATCTTAAATATTAAAGTATCTGTCTTTAACTAGCTATTTTACCATATTAAAAAAAGGGGGGGTGATGTCATCTTTCGCAGCTATGACAGCTTAGGAGATGTTTCCTAACTTTAATGCACAGACTCTGGCCACAAATGACATCACGCAAACAAGATGGCAAATCCCGGAAAGAAGATATTTTGGCTTAATTTTTACATAGCAGCAGGAAGTGAAAACATACCGTCCCTATTTACAGTCAATGACTTACATATAGAAAATAGTTGTTGCTAAATATCTATACAAACTGTAACTGTTACGTAGCTAAGAAAGCAACTAATAACTGCTTTACACACTAACATAGATTCATGAATTGTGGGTACAACCCATTCTAAATGAAGGTTGCTCATTTTTCATGGAACTTTTCAATTTGGGATAACTATTAAGTTCTCACCATCTATTTTGGTTGATTAACTTTTTTGAAATGCATTTGTGACTTCAAAACTGAAACTGCTGAGAAATCAGTCTGACCACAATAATAAACACTATTTTGACTTATGTACTGATGTTCATTTTAGAACAATTCATGCAATTAAAATGTGTTTCAATAATAGAAAACATGTGTAACTCTGTTACCATGACGTATAATTAAATGTCTCATAAATGTCTCACAATTTGCCATGGAAATACGATCTTTGGTCATATGATAGGAAACAAGTATAAAAACATTTCCATATGAGTTTTTAAAATGTTATATTCTGAAAACAACATGTTTGATGATGTTGAGTTTTATGGGTAAAAACTGGTGTTAATTTTCTGTAACTCTATTACCAAGCACATTTTGGCTTCAAAGTCATATAAAGTCTTAATTTAATTAGATTTTTTTTTGTGTTGCCATAAAATAACATCTAGCAACGCACAAAATGACACGTTTTTAAATGTCGGATCATTAATCATAGAGTGGTACCACGATATGTAGGGAAGTGTAACTCTGTTACTGTGTGATGTTCCCCAAGTGCATTAGGACAAGTATTCAATTCCAGCTTCTGGTTTTTAAAAGTTTTCCATAGTCACATAGCCACATTTTAATTGATCAAAAAACATGTCAAGCTTTGATACACTGTCCTATGGAGGAATATATATGAAAACAACTTAAAACATGAAACACAGAGGGGGAAGAAATATAAAAAAGGGAAGGAGAGACTCAAACACTGCTGGCCTGAATGCATCGCCAGACATGAGTTCATGCTAGAGTGAGGAGTGAGCTTACACTTCTTCCCATTCACACTTAGCATCGAGTTAGCATTGACTCCCTGCTGAATAGCCTTGTGAAGGCACAGGGCAATGCTAACCAGGAGGCACTATCACTAGCCGCCCTGCTCCTTGGCGGAATAGCCGGGGAAGCATTGATATGGTAATGTAAGGGACATTTCAGGGCCAAAGCATGGGACCGTGGGCGCTCTGTGATTCTCCAAGCCCAAAAAGGACAGATCTCTAGGGCATTGTGATTTCCCCAGTCAAGGCCCTGAGTGATCAGGATAAGCCCGTCCATGCTGCTTTAGTGCTGTCACTCAGCCGCTATTGTGGTCATGTGAACAGCCATTTTCATCACAATTGACCTCGGTTTTGGCAGTACTGTTGTGCAGGGCCCTCCGTTCTCTATTCTTCAGTGTCCTACCCTCATTCCCTTTCGCCCTCCTTTTTTTCCCCTCAGTCTAGTCTTTCGTGTTCTCTGTGCTTTCTGTCTTTTCTCTTTCCATGAACAACAGAGTTCAACAGATATGGCTGATGGAGAGTTAAACTGGTCTTTGCCCATCCGCTCCCATCTATGGAGAGGGCCATCATGGAGTCTTTGATTATATGAACTGATACTGTAGAAAATTGCAACATGTGATGCAATACGTATGCTCTGATTTACTATTCACCTCGAGGGGAGGAAAATCACTCAATATGTGTGACTAACAATTTACAACACACAGTGAGAGTGGGCGGATGGGTGTCATCATCCTGTATTCAATCACAATTTAGCAAATGNTGTGTGTGTGTGTGTGTGTGTGTGTGTGTGTGTGTGTGTGTGTGTGTGTGTGTGTGTGTGTGTGTGTGTGTGTGTGAGTGTGTGTTCCCCCTTTGCTCCACTTTATTTGATCAGGGCTGGTAGAAAATAACAATGTACTCCCTTGAGGAATCTGTAGGAGGTAATGACAGAGATTGTCCCTGTGAAACAAGTTTTTTCTGCTCATGTGTGAGTATGTGTATGTGTGTGTATGAAATAGGGAGAACTGAGAGGAAAAATGGAAAGAGGTGGAAGAGGAGGAGAGTGAAAAGCATGCATATGTATGGGTCTAATACATGTGGGTAATGTGTGTGGGTGGTATGCTTGTAGGCTGTGGGGCATTCGCATGCCTTCTTTCTCGCTTTCTATCTGCACCCCCTCTACATGCACACATACGGATAGGCACATACAAGGATGGGAGGAGAGTTTGCCTTGCTGCGAAGATCTCTGCTCCATCAACACAACACATCCTATTTCGCAACATCTCCTCCCACATCTCCCTCTCCCCCTCCACCACCTTTATTTCTCTCTCCCGGGAAGTGACACAGAATTCTTTTTAACTGCAGTACATTCATTACAATCCTGCAACCCCCACGCCCCCTGCACCCTCTTTTCTCCACCCCTTCTATCCACGACTCTCTCTCCCTCCCTGTCACACAAATGAAATAAAGACAGTCTACTTCTATCCAGCAACCACTTTGGATTTTCATTAAAAACATGATAGTGGCGCAGGAGAGAGAAGTTGGCTGAGAGAGACAGTAAACACCCATTCATATGCGGCCTTACTACAGCAACACTAGCACATTCCTGTGCTTCTCAAAGCGTAGGAGCAGAGAGCAGAGCCTACAGACAGCGTGGGTTTCAGGACTGAGGCCAACCAGCATCGCTGCTGTAGCTCTCACCCATCCTCATTCTTCATCTTGCTCCATTAACAGCCATTGACTATGTTCAGTGTGCAGCCACATATATTCACACATAATCACAGCTGTCCCTCATGTAAATGAACGTGCACAAGGTTTTATATATGGAAACATATGTAAACTTCATAGACGTACAGGAGCTAACACACTGTCCACCATACACGTACAACACAGGTTTGCAAAACATGATGATAAATACTGGATGTCCATAGAAAATTGTCAATTCCTATTGCAGGTGAAAATCAATAAGTGGGGCTGCTTTATGGCAGTATTGATTTTTTTTTTGCATCTCTGCGATAAAGAATCTTGATTTGTCAGGTATTTATTTGACAGGATTAAACAAAACCAGACTTACATATTTTATTTAATCTATAAATAATTTCTCTAATGAGTTTCTAGAATATTAAAAGTCATTATATGCATATGTATATTAACTTTCTTTACAAGTAATTTTTATTTCATTTTTCAAGTGGAAGCGACAATTCATAGTGATTATGCAAAATGCATACAACAAGCATAAACAATATACCCAGTGATACATAAATGTGCGTTACTTGGACATATACTTATCTGCTCATGCTGTCCGTATCATTTAGCACCTGTCCTGTAATCTCATGGCTGCTCCTAACCAAAAACAACAAAAAACCCATCTACAAATCTCATGTGTTCTCACTAATATACACTACCAGTCACAAGTTTCAGAACAGCAATTTTTTCATTTTTTTTATTGAAAATTATACCAGACCATTTCCTGTAAGTTTCAATTTCTTTGTAGGAGTAGTAGTCTATATGATGTCTCTCTTTCCTTGTGTGGACGGTGTGTTCCAACACTACTTTTATCCATACAGAAGGGGTTGTAAATGATCAAAAAAAAGTTCACCTGTAGGAATTGGCAGCGTCAACATTCAAGGCTTGATCAACCTTAACTGCTGCAGAACAGCTTGTTGTTTACACATTTCTTGTTCCCTGAAAAAGGCATTTTTGTATAATTCTGAAATTACATTATTTTTCAGTTTTTGGGCAACCTTACCTTTTTTAACCTCTGATAGTTCACCACATATCTTTGTACCATTTCAAGCTATTCATTGGATTTGAACAGCCTAAAAAGACTGCGATAGCGTGCTAGGATAGCCCAGTGGTTAGAGCACATGCCAGGTATACGGAACTCTGCAGCCGACCCTGGTTCGAATCCCGGCCAGTACGATCATTTGCTGCATGTCTCCCCCTTCTCTTCTCTATTACTTTCGAATAAAGGCGTCTGTGCCACAAAATCTTTAAAAAAAAAGACCTAGATGTTCTAAAGCTTTTGACCAGTAGTGTATAAATATTTTGTCCTAAAAATAATGTACACTGAAATAACCATTTTATGAACTGTATCATGCCAATTTGTCCTGGTACAATTTGTTTTCAGAAAAATCAATACAGATAACCTTGAAAAAAAAAATTAACATTGAATTGTAAATGTGCTATATCCATTGATAAGCGCAACAACGATTATTCAAAGTTAGTTGGTCATAACAAAAAGCTCAAAACATTTCTTAATTAATCCATTAATTATTTAGTCTATAAAGTCATAAAATAATTTTTAAAAATCCTTTCACCATTTTTTAGAGATTGCTTTAAGCTGTTCACATTTTGCTCAATAAATAAACAGCAAATTGCATATCAAACCAACAGATGAATCAACTTATTGTTTGAGCTGTGTTGCATATACCATGAAAGAAGATTTCATCCATATCACACACTCTTGATCACAGTAGAGCTATAAATAATGAATATTTTTATGATTAATTAATATCATAATTATTTCAATTGATCGTTGAATAAACAATCAACATTCCATTTGCTCATGTTTTTAATTAACACAAACATATTTGATTAGCAAGAAATCCTCACATTTTAGAAGTTGGAACCAGTGAATGGCCTTTGACTTAATTGATCATGAAAATAATTGCTGTCATATTTCATGTTTGGACAAATCACTTGCATTAATGGATAATTTCAGCACCAACTCACATACACAAAGACATGTAATTCCTTTAAAAACAAGCAGAGATCTACATCATAGACATTGAACACACTGACACACAAACTGTCCAAGATTTGAAGGCAAGAGTACAAACACACTGTGTGTATTGCTTCTCACAAAGAAGCTATACACACAGACACACACACACACACACACACACCAAGAGCTCATTGTCTGATCTGAAGAGAGACTCGAGAGTAGCACGATGATGCAGAGGAGAACAATGAGGAGTAGAAGAGGAAGTGATGCAGAGAAGCCCAGCCAACAGGAGAGGTAGCAGGAGTGACTTACAGAGAAGAGGGAGGAAGGGGAGGGCAGAGCAGCAGATACACGGTGAGAGAGGAGAAGAACAGGCTGAAACATCCAAGATAGGAGTGCAGTGTCTGTAGGATGCCATCGATCCAACACTGACAGAAATAGACAGCCAGATCAGAACCAACAGAGGCTCACTGAGACAGGTTGACACACAGCGGTGCTGCTGACCCAACTCACATCCAAGCGGCTATTATAAAAAAGCTGCAGCTACTCATACATGAACACATGAACACACACAGACACACACAAGCAGGCTCACACATACTCAAAATACGTGAAGAGTATGGACCAAAATGTGCAAAACCTATATTAAATTCAGCTGCTTTTACTGTCAAAATGGCTAGTTTGAGACTAAAGTGACATGTTGTGATGTTATCCATCACAACAGTACGCACATGCACTGCCATTATTTTTGCTTTTGTGTTTTGTTCTGTGCAACACCAGCTGCAATCATCACATTATTTTTTATCATTTTTTATGCATTCTTTGGCTGTTGGGCTTTTTTGTTTGTTTGTTTTATCTTTGTTTACCCTTTTTATTCACGTTCCTTTTTCTTTGTTCATTCTGACATGAATCAGTATGGCAGTTTGAGTCTGAACGTGCTTGAGTTGTGAGAGAATTTGTGCACAAAAGGAAAGCAAAGACAATCAAGACAAAAGGTAACTTCTCTTATCTCAAACTTTACCCCAATGATTTATGAGCCCCATCCCTATCAGACAAATGTCTTGAACACCATTTGGCAATTTGAATTTGCTGCAGTTCTATTTTGTGTTTTCACTGTACAAAATCACTATCGCAATATTAAGATGAATGATTTTGCAACAGTGATCCAGATCAAAATCTGGAAAATATCCTATATCCAAACAAAACCCTTCACATGTGATTTTCTTGGAATGATGAATTTGAACAGCAGAATTTTTGTAAAGCAACTACACAAAATGCTGCAATTTTAACAACACAGACAATCTTTTAGAAAAAATCACTAACAGTGACAATTGTCAGCTTCAGAATTGTGAGGGTTTATTGCATTTTTCCGTTTAATATCTTTGGGTTTGAGTCTGGCCTGCTTCTTAGTCAATAAAAGCCATTTAATGATGACCAATGGTTGCGCATAATCAAGATGATAATTTTGAATTATTGCCCAGATTTTACACACAACCATTTACTATACGGTACACACAATTAATTGCACAATGTAAAACTTTAAACAAACACAAATAAAAGAATGTATTTTTTA
>JANJYP010026807.1:0-23707 GCA_024605115.1 Rastrelliger brachysoma | reverse complement strand
TGGGAGCTCACAGATGTGATTTTCCATATCAAAGTTGGTGTGGCAACACTCTGCCTCAGCAGTAATACCTTTACACGGTCCGATTAGGAGAGATAAGCGCTTCAATCACCAGCCCAACATTTGAATGACAATAGGGCAGGCCAGCAGCGTGTACCTGTGAGTCTGAAATGACTGATGGAGGGATAAAGCTCACTGCCGATTCAGAGCGCAACCGGGCTTGGTCTATGATCTTATGCAACAGGTCTTTGTCATACAGTTGGAGACATATTCTCTGACTAACAGGACAGCACAAGGGAGAAGATGATTAAAGTTAAAAGTTCAGATGAGGGGTAAAGTGAAGGTTGTGTAGAGAGATGTTAAGGGTAAATTGAGTAAATAAGGACACTTGATTTGATAAATTATGTACTGTGTCAAAGATGTTTGATGAAAGGTGTTGACACAAAGTAATGAGTTGAGGTTTCTAATTGTTCAAGTCTTCACTAAACCTGACATATCTTCATTTCCCAAAACTTCTTAATTACAAATATTTGCTGCTTTTCTTTATTTTATTTAGCTAATAGTGAACTGAATGTATTGAATGTTCAACAAAACACGGGGGAAGACAATGTTTCCTTGTTCTTTAGGAATTTCCATTAATAATTTTACACCATTTTGTTCTATGAAGGACAAAACGAAATTAGATACTCAGCATACTGATTTTGACCACAGTATCACTTTACTGAAAATTAAAAAAAAATAAAATAAAACCAACAAAGACAAGTCCCAGTTTTGCCTACAACTCATTGTTATTTACATTCATAATGCTTGAGGTGTGAAGAGTTGGTCCAAATGTTTGTTTATAACCAGGATACATATCAGACATCTTTATTGCTCTGATCTCATATTTCAAAAAGCATCATCATTTCCATTTGGAAGCAGACACATCATCAGCCCAGGAAAAGAGAATCCGGGCAGTGATTCAGACTTTGTGTAATGTTCAAGAAGTGAACTTGAGGGATGAATAATATGACTGACCCCACCCAGAAAAACATTTTTTTTCCAATAATCACCCTCAGCTTGACTCATTTTATGGTGCAATCATGCTTCTAGACATTTTGTTGAATTTGTAAAACAGTTTACAAACACTTCTCAGGCCATTCTTGTTCACTTTGCTAATACATATCAACAGGAATATAGGATGTAAGCAGAGAATACATCAGATAAAAACCTTTCCGTTTGTTTATTCCCATCTCTAAAATGATGCAGATAATTCACAGCATAATCCAAATAAGTTGAATCTGAAATCTGAATCTGAAAATGTATCTCAAACAATTCCTTTCTGCAGTACATAATTATGACCACTTGGTGCTGCTGTTCAGTTACAGCTTTGTTGAGCAGAAATGCTTCTTCTTAATGCCCCTGCCTTGTAATCCTTTATCTGAAAACATAAATCCATTAATGCCACAATGGCCATTGTGTAACTGGAGTCATTGGGATTAAACATGCAGATTTATTTTACTGGGCTATGATATAACCGTTTATTTGCAGCATGTTGAAGCAGGTGAGTTCATGGAGATGGTTTATTGTGGCTCCCCAAAGGTGGGAACATGGTTGTGTGGAGGCCAAGGACATGCGCTCTCTTATACCCACCGGTGAAAAATTATGCAACGAATATCCATTCGAGGCTTTAGAAAATAACTATTTGAACTCAAGGTCTTCCAGTCACGGACTTGAAGACAGAGTTTCTGTCTGCATTCATTTATCACAATGAGTCAGGCTGAAGCAAAAAAATTCTTCCCTCTCTGATTGTGTTTGTTTTACTAAGAAACCAATGTTATGCATGGGCAAGCTTGTAAATATGAAGCTGTTTACAATAAGCTTGTTATACCACACACACAGACACACAACTTCTTATTTTTTGAGAGGACTTTTGACACTACAATTAACTTTAGCTGTATCCACTGCTAACATGAACTCTTATCTTAAATTAAGAGTATTACGAGCTTTAATACCAATACAGAGCTCATGCTCGTATCCTGTAGACAGTGCAGACAGTAAGTATTTAAATTGTCACACTTTTTTTGTTCTTCAGGCTCTGTGATTCAGCACATTCAATTAGAAATAAAATAATGAAGTCTATTAAAGTGCCAAGTGTCAGCTTTAATTTATAGATTTAGGTCAATATAGATGGAACAGTGTAGATGAGATAGTCCTGTCACATTGCACCCAAAGTTCAAAGATTGACAAGTG
This sequence comes from Rastrelliger brachysoma, assembly GCA_024605115.1. Taxonomy (NCBI): domain Eukaryota; kingdom Metazoa; phylum Chordata; class Actinopteri; order Scombriformes; family Scombridae; genus Rastrelliger; species Rastrelliger brachysoma. The sequence goes on along the minus strand of JANJYP010026807.1, from coordinate 21,478 downwards.
CACACAAAATCATCATATTTAATATTCTATGGAAAATGCTTTGCAGTAGTCAGTATTCTCCGAGGCCTTCCCTACAGCCACCTTTGGCTCTTGTTTGCTGCCTTTAGTTTGGTCTTCAGCAAGAGGAATGCAGCTCAGTCAGATCAAGATCAAAGACTTACGGTGAAGCTACACAGCCAATATGTGTAGCAACACCATAGCTGACACATGTCCCTTGAAATTATTGCTAACATTTTGAAACATGGCAACATCACATACAACAAGGACAAAAACACAAGTGGATAAACAATTTTGCAGCTCGTGAAAGAACTGCCAGATCAGCACCACTTTGTGTAAAACAAAATGAGTGCACCTTTAATGCCTCATTATACACGAGAAACATGAGTGTGCACATTTACAACAACTACTGTCAGGTTTGTTTACAATCTGAATGACCATCTCACCACTGATGTATGTTGCCCTTTGTGATGTCACTCAAGCAACTCATGTTGTAAAAATATGATCTTAATCATATGCAGAATGCCCATCATACCCAACCATCATACGTTAAGAAGAGAGACCATGACACAAATAAAACAGATGATCCTCTGTGTTAGTACACGCCCTGCTCCCCATGCTCCCTCAGTGATGTAAGTGTGGTAATGACTAGCACAGCAATGAGGCAAAGGTAGCCTTCCTACTCTGCCTCATGGCTCCCGGTTGTCACATGAATATGCCTGTGTGGGGTTGTGTGTGTGTAATTCTAACTAACAAAGGTGACTGATGCAGCATCTTCCCAGAACCACAAAGGGTGAACGCCAGCTGAGTCACTGATGTCACGTTGTGGTACCTAGGGCCAAGTGCGGGAAGCCATCTTCAAATCTGCAAGCTGATGTAATTCAGGTGTAGTTGATCAAGCTATTGATGGGGTAAACTCTTGGACATCTTGAGCTTTCTGTACTCTAAAGACGGATTGGTATTAATTAAACATTTTCAAGCTTTGCTGTGTTTTTCTATGGATTAAAAAAAGCAAAGTTCTCACACTTGATCAAAATCTTTCTTTTCTCTGCGACCCTACACATGTTTAAGGTCTTAGAGGAATCTCCACTTGAACAAAATTATTATTTACAACCATGTCTGGTTTATGCCAAAATAACTCACTAGTGCTCCCAAAGAGCTCACCATCTCTCAAATCGCATCTGGTAAAGATCTATATGTTACTCTCATATGAACACTTTTCTGGTTTGCTATCCAATATTAAATCAACTCATAATCTATTTGGGGAACATTTTATATGTTTACATACAGTTAACCTCACACCTGAACAGGAAGTGATGTGTTCTCTGTGTATTGAAGAGGCAACATGGAGTTCTCTAGAGCAAAAATGACAGTATCATAAGAATTGAAAGCCATGATTTCTGAGCATACAATAACTCAAATTGCTGCACATGACATATAAAGAAAGGAAGGAGTTTCAGTTTATTAGCTCTATTTTAAATAACTTTTTTTGACATTTTGCACTTTTATTGATTGTGGATCTTACAAACACTGTGACGTTTTCACACTGTAGGCAGAACTACATTGGAGAACTTTGGTAAAATATGAACAGTGAGAGTTTGAATGCCGCTGAACTTTTCAGTGCCATCAGCTATGAATAGAAAATCAGGTGTTTGCCCCTTGTACATGTTGACCAATGTAATGCTGTGCCTTCACCTGGCAAATGTAAAACAGATTGGATTTAGATTACAGCTTTTCAAAACTACTCAGTCATTTTGAAGGAGCACAATTTCACCAATATTTGCAGAGAATCATGCTAAATGACGCTTTTTGTTCTTTTTGAATTCTGGTTTAATGTGAAGTTTACATTGATTTCTCAAGGTGCAATTTATTTCTCCTTTTTTTCCTCAAATATCCAGCATTTTTGGTGAGAATAATAGAGTTATGATTAACCCTGCCTGTAGAAACAAAAAACACATACACTTTGTAGACACAATTTTATTCACATACACTCAAGCAAAATTCCTCTCTGCTGACCTCCAACCACCTTACCACAACTTTATTAGATACTGGATATTTTTGTCAAACTGTATCCAGCCTTTGATCAGATGGTATGACAGTGTGGAACATTACAAATGTCTCTCTTTAAATTCTCAATCTCTCTCTCTCTCCGTCTTCATTATTTGTACATTCTCCTCCCTGATTTCTCGTTCCTCACATGGATGGATGCATCTTTCCACTGCCTGCTTTGCCCTCTCTCCATTTTCTCATCCTCCCTCCAAGCAGCTGCTCTGACGTTGTCAGTCGCCCCCAGATTTATGCTTTTGGTGTTAGTCACTGCCTGGCCTTCCCCCTCGTCCTCTCAGCACATGTCCCCCTCTTCTCTAATCCGCTGTTTCTGAGACAGCATCTGTACATCACTAACAGATGGGAAGGTTATATTTGTTCTGTCCCTCTGCCCTGCACGCATAACTATAGACTATAATGCGCATGTGCTTTAACACAGTTATACTGTAGAATACAGCAACATTTAAATATACTCTGGAGATAAAAGACTTACTGATATAACTAAGTAAATATTTAAATTGGAGGTTTACTTTGATCTAACTCCTCTTTGTATAGTTTGTTAGTTCAGGGATTAAAAAAATATACAGTTTACGTTTGATGCATGTTTTCAAATGATAATAGAAGTGCTTGCCAAACAGTAATGCATTATTTCATCATGATTAGGGCTGCATGTGTTGTGTGTGAGTATTTTCATCCAAATATCTGCATCTGCGTGAATCATCTTGGAACAAGTGTAGGTTTTAAGGAAAGGCAGACAAGTTATCAGATAGAGTTAATGGATTTAGATCTAATTGATTAATCAGAGCAGTGGGGCTAACCATGCCTGTCTTCTTTTCTTATCCTCTAATCACCAGCTTATCTACCATGAGATTACCGGAGTCGTCATTCTGGAGTTTTCGTATTTGTGACGACAATAACGACTTGTTTTCCAATCCATGTTACATACGAAGGGAGAAGTCCCCTCAAAGTTGTACCATGTGTGACACAGGTATTTAGTTTTTCCTGAGAATGATAATTAACACTGTTACCAAAGAATAGAAAATAATTCATGATACACACATGAAAAAAAGTTGCTTTACACCACCAAAAATAGCTAAATAACAAGGTCTTCATCAGTGGATGGATGAGATATCCAAGTGCTATGGATAAAATCTTGACAGCTACTGACCTTCAATTAATACTGAAATGCTAAAACAGCTTGTTTCGGACAGAGGGTGAACTGAAGGGTTGTGCATATGGACAGTATTAAATAAGGAAAGTTAAATAAGGAAAAATTTTAAATCATGTGACCTATGCATGATACTGGCACTGCTGAGTGAAGTATGGTGAATGAAATCCATGTGACGAGTTTGTCTAAATCATTTCTGTGGGTAAACGACACCCATGTGTGGACATTCAGTATACACGCCCTCACACAACCTCGTGCTGTATATGCGTTCACATATGAATGCACACAAACACCGACACACATAAAGACATGCAGTGCTGTCATCCGGTCAAACATATTGTCATATTTGTCATGAAGTGTGGTCACATCAGACTGTTATGTATTCCTTTGCACTTGCAGCACATGTGAACATGTACAGTACAACCACCTACAACACCCAGTGTGACCGCTCTCCTATAATTTATGCATTTATTAATTTATTCATACCACACATCAGTAGAAAAATATGTTTACTTCACAAACCAAAGTGTCAGGTCAGGAAGACAGAAATGATGCTGATACATGAGTAGGCGCAGATGTTCATCAACATGGGGATGTGACAAATCTCTACGTATTTGGTTGGCAATTTCCATGAAGAATTTTTTACTGCTTTAAATTAAAATGTCTCTCAAATTTACACTCTGCTTTGCTGCAGGTGTCACAGATGAATGTTAAAGGGATTCTAAACTCAAAGCACATATTTAACTGTCAAATGCTCCACCCCTGTAGACATTGAAGTGGCTGTAATTCATTTTAATTTCCTTATTTGCAGAGAAAAGCGGCTGTGGAATGATTAGATTGTCAGTGACAATGGATCCCAATATGACCAGTGATCATAGAAAAATGTTCCTAGATACCTTTTTAAATGGTCGTCCAGAGATTGCAGATGTCTTTTAATGCCAGGATCAGATTACATGAATTCAGGCTGATTCTGACCCAACAGACACATCACAGACAGACGTGCACTGTCATGCCCAATTGTGATGGTTATGACCGACAAATTATCTTGTAGTGTGACATAATCAAAGATCTGTGATCTGGCATCTGCAACGCCACGGCCACGACACAGAAAGACTGGCATGTTAGATTTTTTTGTCTTTTTTTGCCTAGTGTGACATGTCCTACAACATAAGCCTGGCAGTATATAACAAACTGTTGGGACCAAAGTTAGGCAGCACAGTTGTTTCTGCCATTGCCTTGACAATATAATCTAATATACTGATCGTCGGGAACAACAAAAAAATCATGTTGTCTGATCCGCGCATAAGAGGCAGTTTCCAAGAGCCAGCCAATAGAGGGGTGAGTTCCTTGGAAGAACAAGAACAACCTGTTTCAGGCAGAGACTGAACTGATAGGCCTTTTCCTTCAGCATTTTTGGCTGTGCTGCATCAAACCATATCACACTGATTTGCATTTCCATTTCCAGTTTACATGTGCTAAGATGGACCATATCGAAGCCTGACCCACCTGACACAAACTGATTGTGGTTAGGACAGATGGTCTTCATCATCTTTGAGCCGGATACCTTATAGTTTTACCCTCCGTTAACTTGAATGAGATAAAATTATTCAATGGGGAGGCTCTTTCAGACTTTCTAAATGTTATCAGTCTAAATAGGTCAAACTCTGATAGTGAAACAAATCTTTTTTCAGGGATTTTGATGCTCAAATTTCATGCTCATTTATACAGCTGCTCCTTTGACCACTATACAGCCTGGCACAAGTCATGGAGGCTTGATTGAAAAGTAGTAAAGAAAGTGTTGCTCTTAACTGTCATTGACCAAAGACATAATTAAAGACAAGTCCCACCATCAGTGAAAAACACATCTTCAAATGGGCAGCCATGTTGTAATGAAGATACATATTCCTGCCATACTGCGCTGACATGCCCAGTCAAACTGAGTCAAGCCAAGCCAGCACATGTGTATGGAAATCCCCTATGAGAGACTATGTAAAGGGTCTAAGACAAACAAGTAAATCATGTAAAAATATTTTACTATAGCCCAAGTTTAAAGATACAGTCCTTGAAATGTGTATAACATGTAACCACTCCTGCAGCACTCATTATTTTACTTCTTTCAACTATGTAAATGTTATGTTATACGCAAATTATTAGTACTACTGACAATATGATAATCACCAGAAAATCAAGCAGTCAATTAATCAATCTTTATTTATATACTGCCAAATCACAACAAAGGTCAACTCAAGGCACTTTACATATAGGAGGTCTACTGTACTCTTTATTTTAATTTAAAGAGACCTAACATTTACACATGAGCAAACACTTGGCGACAGTGTCAAGAAAAAACTCTCTTTTAACAGGAAGAAACCTCAGGCAGAACCAGGCTTGGAGTGGGCGGCCATCTGCCTCGACCAGTTGGGGTTCAGAGGGAGAGAGGGAGGTGGAGGTGGGGGTAAAGAGGAGAACGATAGGAGAGAGAAATACAGGGCCAGAGTGAGAGAGCACAGAGAACTCTGGGGAAGAAGTTTAAGTTAGTGAATGCACTGATACATGTCAAAGTAATGGATAAAGATGGACAGAGAGTGGGAGGAGGAGAAAGTTCAGTGCATTATGGCATTATAGGAGTCCCCCAGCAGTCTAAGTCTATAGCAGCACAAACTAGGAGCTGGTCTAGGATAAGCCTGGCTAGCCCTATCTATAAACTTTATCAAAAAGGAAAGTTTTAAACCCACTCTTAAATGTAGAGAGGGTGTCTGCCTCCCAGACCGAATCTGGAAGATGGTGGCACAGGAGAGGAGCCTGGTAAGCCAGGCTATGCCTCCCATTCTACTTTTAGAGATACTAGGAACCACAAGTAGACCTGCATGCTGGAGCGTATGTGTTCTAGTAGGTTCACAAAGCTCTATTAGCTCTTTAAGATATGATAGAGCCTGACCATTAAGAGCTTTGACTATGAGGAGAAGAATTTTAAATGCTGTTCTGGATGTTACAGCCAATGTAGTGAAGTCATGATATGATCTGATGGCATGATCTCTCTTTCTAGTTTTTGTCAGTGCACGTGTCGCTACATTCTGGACAAGTTGCAGAGTCTTTAACGACTTGGTAGGACAGCCTGATACTAAAGAATTACAATCATCAGCCTAAATGTAACAAATGAATAGATTCCTTTTTCAGTATCATTTTGAGACAAGATATGTATTATTTGATACTTTTTTCACATCTGCCAAGTTGTGTCAACGTTTGAATCCATTGTAGCCTGAATTATAGAAGATAAAAAAAATCCATCCAACTTGATTCATATAATTTTGGTTTCAAGTATCACTTTAAGCCTATGATGCATTCTTTCCTCAATGAATTATGACTCCACATAGGATTCTAGAAGAATGTGTTCATATCACATTCATTTATGTTGATGAGGAAAAAAATAAAAGGTTTAATGTGACTTGTTGTTTCACTAAGTTGAGCTTCAAAAATCCATGGGGTGCAACTTAGACTGACCCTGACTGGGAGGATAATGGCCCATGGGGCATATGGTGTGTTGTCTAGTTGCTGTTTTTGTCCCTAGATTTCCTCTTAATCTCTCGTGTCTCATTTGGACTGTGTCTACTCTTCTGCCCTGCATAAAAAGCAGGGGTCTTTTTTCTTTCTGTTTTCTTACTCCCATTTCCACTTTTATCCACACAAGGCCTTCAGATACTTAACAACTGCACACACACACACACACACACACACACACACACACACACACACACACACACACACACACACACACACACACACACAGCTGATGAGCGCAACCAAAGCTGTGGGCATGTTGCAACTTGCTGAGTATGGCTTTGGCCAAATACAGGAATTAATGAGGAAAGAAATAACAGTCTGTCCAAATTGGACACTGTGACAATGCGTATGTGTGTTACAGAATAAGGCCTCCAATGACTGTGATAAACTGAAAAATGTAGATTGTGTGACACAATACATTGTATTTGGATGAAGATGAAAAGTTTTCTGCAGATCAGTGTGCTCCTGCTCTTTTTTCCTCATGATACCATGCAGAATGTCTGAAGCCCAGAATAGTGTACAGTTTTCATAATATTTTGGCATTTAATTACAGTTAAAAATTCTTTCTTATTGGCAGCAACTATATATCCAGAGTCTAAAGTGTCTGTTCTTCTGTTCTACATTGGCTTTTTTTTCTTGCCATTTGTAAAAGTCACCTGAAACTTTGAACTTTGAAGTAACAGCCTTGTTGAAATAAAGCTTATCTACTTGGAATGACATCGCACTGCACATCTACATAGAAATATATATGAGATATGAAACCAAACTGAAAATTTAATGGATTGCTGTTTTTTCTAGAGTAATGAAGATGCTGTCACACAGCCATCGTAATATCCATTTAAATAAACCTCAGGTCTTATGAGTTAATTAAAAAACCTTATCAGTTTTTGCAGCAAGGAGTCACAAACTCTGCTTCTTTCAAAGTGTTATCACTATACACACATACCATTCTATCACCCTCTTTCATTCTTAATTCAATCCAACAACTTTAAAATGTATATGGTTTGTCAGTTCAGTTGTGTGCAGACAATGCTGTCATTTTGTCAGTCACTTGTCATTTCCTCTTTTTTCTGGCTTCTATTCTTCATTTATCTCTTTGTGTCTCTTTGAATCTATATTTCATCAAATCAATACCATGTCTTGTTGGTATAGACCTCTCAGTTGCAATAATAATGCAATAATAATAGTATGTTTTCAATCGCTGGTTTACCACTCACTTACACACACGCGCTGTATGAATCCTCTCTTTCAGAAACTGATTATTAAACACCTCAGAGTGCTACGTTATTGCACATTTTAGGTGAACAAACAGGAATTGGTGATCAAAAATAACATTCTGTTGCTGTGTCATTACACGTGTGTATGCATGCGCATGCTTGTTACACGTGTACTTGTTAGCACATGGAAGCACAGCGAGAACAGAGAGGGAAACATCCTCCTGTGGCCCCAATGCTCTGAACAGACAGCACAGTGGCCTAAGCTTGTAAAATGAGTGTATCATCCCATGGCCCCCGGAACACAAATAACCTCTCTCATTTAGTCAAGACATGCACTAAACCTCTACTCATCTTCTTATCTCATGTAATTACAAATCAACATTGGCTTAATGTGGCAGTAGCTTTGTGTGGAGTTTCTCAAAGCTGTTCTTCTTCTGTCCCAGACCGTCCTTTCATTTTGCAGGGATAAGTTACCTCAAATCAACCCTCACGTTTCTAAATTTGAAATCTCCAAGGGATTCAGGATTTATCTTGAGCTGTACCACAGATAAGCTGTGCCCTTTGTGCATTCTGAAATAAAGTTGTTATCAGGGTCAAGATTTCAGCAAGTGAGGATAAATGCCAGATGTCAGAAACCTAAAATCTACACAATGTTTTTTGACTTCAAAGTCCTGTAGGATATAGTGTCATCTAGTGGTGACGCTGTAGGCTGGCTAGCCACCCCCTTTCACATTGTTTCATTATGTGCCAATTTGGATCCTATCTTTTGGGATACATTTGCTTTCTGGTAAGAGGGTTACTTTCTGCTTCAACCAATAACTTTTGCTTGGTAGTGGTGTATGCTATGCACCCGTAGGAAGTAGGGCAATATCATCTTTCCTCTCATTAAAATTTCTCAAGCATACGGTTTGTTATGGCTTTAACTCCTCAATTTCGGGAATTGTTGTGGAAATTTCGCAGAGAAATTTTGCACACTCTGTGTGCAGAGTGACCAGAGAAGCAATCATTACCAGGATGGAGAGATATAACAACTGGGTCTCGTTTTTATGTCTAGTTTAGTTATTCAAGGAGTCAAGAGTGAAAGATGACTGGTATGATGACATGAAACAGTACAAAAAACACAACTTGATGCCAGGTCAACATGACCTCGAAGATTGCTAAACACTCGCTCATGCAGTCATATTTGGAAAGATTGGAAGGAAATACTCCCCTTGCTTAATATTCTGATTTGTAATTAGACACCACAGGAGGACCATATAAAAGGTACCACATCACATTTTGAATAGGGTGGTTGTTTTCGATGAGCAACTGTAATATGCTGTTTGCAATAAACCCTGTTTGAGCTGTTGAACTTCAAATGCTGCACTCATGACTCGTTCTTTGTAATAGTGAATACGTTGGTTAAGAGATCAATCTTTTTCACTACAGAATCATTGCTAACACAGGAAGTATAGCTATTGATGGACCCCAGACTATATGTTATAGCTAAATGATAATTGAGCGGAAACACTAGTCAGCGCTAGCCTGGCTAGTGATGCTGCAGATTTAATCAAACCCAATTACTCCCACTCCTGTTAGTGTGCCACAAAACTGATAAAAAACATGAATTGGTTTGTCAGTTCAGGGCTACTCTAAAATTTAATCATTCCTACATGAGACATTTAACAACATTGACTTGAACTTGAATGTTGCTATCTGCTTCTATTTATGCAAATTGTATCTTCATGATGGAATCCATTGAAGCCTGTAACTTATTACTGTATGTTTCACTGGTTTCATAACTGACCCTGTGGGCTTTTACACTGCTCTGCCCTGATCTGACCAGACCCCTGAACTTAACATCAATCAGATACCAGAAATAAACCAACTGTTTTGATAATGACAATGAGATGTGGGGTATTATGATGACCATTGTATAACACAGTTATTGTTATTATTCGGTTAAATCTCTATAGTAGATGTGGCCTTATACTACTACAGACAGTATTCAGGTCAATATCTCATTATATAGATAGGGCTAATCCTCTTCTTGTCAATGCTGTCTCATTAAAACAATATGTTATAGTATATAATATAGTGTCACTAACCAAGAGGAAGATATTTGAGGCACTATTTTCTGCTAAAATGAAAATGTGTTAGATAATGCACAATATACACATGCATTATCTAATGCATGGATATAATATTAAATGTTCCTCCCCTTCACAATCTATTAAATGTAATCTCTGCTATGATCTTTTGAGCCATAACAAGGCTGCAGGTCTCTTGATGCTTAACCTGATGTACATTTTAGCTTAATGGTTGCTCATTAAATCTAAACTGAATGCTCTATCACCGTGAATGTGACTAAGTGACAGTGCCATCACATGTTATTCTCTTTTTTTCCATCTGAGCTGTTGTTGACAATGCTGTTGCTGTTTTCTCTTCAAGCTGCTTTCTCTCTCATAAAACCACCCGTTCAATTTTCTGTCTGTAATTGTGATTGTCATATTTTCTGCTAGGATTATAAAAAATAGTGTGCACTGCTGGTGTCTCTTATGCTGTGGATCAAAAACACACTTCTGCTGATGCTTCCTTTCTGTTCTGGGCTTTGGGGGCTCTGTTTTCATGCTAGTTGCAAATTAAGTACAGCAGCCTTGTACACCAGTGAAGTGGCAACTGTGTGAGGCAAAAAGCTGTGCTATGATTATGCCACTATTTTATATAATTTCACTATCAGATCATAAAAAATGCTTGCATCTCCTCCTCAAATCATCTGTTGGTACAGGCACACAAAGACCCTTTTAAGATCTGTTTTACTTTCACATGTGTGCACTGCTGAAGTATGAGGTAATCCTTACCAATATTTCTCATCTACTTCTGTTGACAGGATATCTGGAGATATTCCCTTTCATTGCTATCCAAAAAGCAGCAGCTCGAACAGGCTTTCACAGGCAATCTGCAGTGTCCTGATTTGGAATGCACAATTATGCTCGCCTCATCCAGCTTCAGTCTTGTAAACGTGATGCCAGGCTTGTACAAAACGTGGTATACAAAATACATTAAAATACTTTTCTGTAGTTTTTGTGCACAAGTCATTTTCGGTTGAAAAGAGCTCATATACAACATAATTTGGAGTGTTTGATCAGCTTATTGCATCTGTGTTGTTATCAGTGGTCACTTCTTTGTGAACATCAGTGTAAACACAATCATTAACCGAGAGGAGCCCTTAAAGTGATACACGCACCATTTTACATTATAGGCCTTTCCCCCTCACGGACATTAGTCAAACATTATATAAAATATAAAATTACCTTAATCGCAGACTCTTCAGAGTAATCCATGTTTGTAGTTTTTTTTATGTTTGGAGGCTTGGGGTCTACCAGAAAGGCAGCGGGCACGGCACTTTCACACTATTTTAAAACACTTAGACAGTTCAAAATCACATGACACTTCCTACAAACATCGCAGTCTCAACTAACAGAAACCGGGGTAGAAAACATTGTTGGTGCACAAAAAGGTTAATAAAAACCTTGTTTGGGCAGGAAACGACTGGCTTGTCCGTGGTCGCTTCCGGAAGCGATTTAACTAAGTGTTTCAAAATAGCTGTTGTGTGCGCCACTCAGAAAGTGCCCTGACCGCTGCCATTCTGGTAGACCCTAAGCCTCCAAATGCAAAAAAGCTACAAAGATGGATAACTCTGAAGAGTCTGCGGTAAAGGTAATTTTATTTTTTATAAAATGTTTGACTAATGACTAATTATAAAATGTTTGACAAATGTCCATGAGGGGAAAAAGCCTATAATGTAAAATGGCCCTTGTATCACTTTAAGTTAGATAAAGAGGCAGTCAACAATATGATGAAGTCACATTTCATGGTGCTGCCAATTCAGATATAACTGCTTATCTGATTATTCTGTGTCTTAAAGCCTGATGCTGCATATTATTACATACAGTTAACATGGTGATAAATAATTTGTGTGTGGCACATGTTGTACACGGGAATTACCCATTTATTAGGTGAGCCAGCTCAGTGTCATATGATCCAATAAAACAGCCCTGCAGTAAACCATATCTTTATGAAGATTATGGTTGTAATGTTTTTGATGACAACGTCCTCATGTTCAGAGTGGTGTTGTTTCAACTCTGTGGAAATCTTTGATAATGCAGTCTGTTATATTGATAATTGTTCCAAACATTAAACTTATGCAGTTAAATTTGGGCCAAAATACCTCACAAATTAATTATTACAGAATAGTGTCCAAAGATGTTCCAATTGAACTAGTGGCTCAGTATCTACTTTTGCATTGTCGCATCTTGAAAGAATATTTTGGTCATTATATTACCAATAAAAGTAAACTTATTGACTGTAGGGTAATGGACTCACAAATTTGTACTTAAACCATGCATATGAACATTTTAAGCCCAAATCAATATGTTCTTTAGAACTATGCTACACCAAATCATAAACATCCCACAGTCTTTATATTACATCAGAGCCCCAATTATTTAAAGAATGATTGTGTCTAATATACATACAATATATTACTGAATGAGTCCCATTGTGCCTACTCTTAGACTGACTTTTAGGGATACACGATTTGAAATTTGAAAACAGCCATTCAGTCATATAAAAAAAAACCAAAAAAAAAACACGTTAATTACAACTTTATATAACATTTCGGTGTGACTTAATAAATGAGGGTAGATTTGAACCCATGTTCTCTCTTAGGTCTCTATTAAGGACAAAAATATTAGTTTGTGTAACAACATGGATGGACTGAGATAAAACAACACAANCACACACACACACACACACACACACACACACACACACACACACACACACACATTCACTGACACAGATTATACAGTACATTAGAATAAATTCAAACACCTCATTAACACACATCCTGCAGGCTGTCCTTGATTCATTTTGGCATCAACAACGTATTAACACACATGTCTATTAGAAGGTTATACATTCTAGTTTACAGACTATAAATACACTCATGCCCTCAACAAAGGAGTTATACGTAACAAGTCCAAAAGTACCACTTTGTATTGAGAGGAGATTAAATGGGAAGAGAGATGGACAGACAAATACATAGATGAAGACATGTAGGGAGAAAGAGAAAGGAGATAAAAGGTGGAGATTACACATATCAACAATAGTAAGTCAGTGGGGCAGGACAGAAGGATGAGGTATGACGGATAGTGGAGGAATAGAAGGATAGAGTCAGGAAAATAATAATCTGGCAACATCTGGACATTGCAGCACAGACGTGGTGTCTTACACTGACAAACGAGTGCTCACACAGACACACATTATCCCTCTTTTTCTCTTCACACAGAGAACAAATAATTTTTATTGCATGACATAAGAGGTCTGTCACCCATTTATGTACTGTAAATAATCCTCATTTTTTCTGGGCTTTTTTTTCAAGTGTCTTTTGCTGTGTCTGTCCAACTAAACATCAGTAAAATAATATAAGAATCCTACATTTCCCAGAACCACTTTCATGATTCCTCAGTAAACATGCCTGGACTTGTTCTCATGTAGGTGAATACCGCAATGGTGATAGTGGAGGTGATAATGATAGTAGCAACAAGAAAGTTACCAGACCATTGCCCCAAAACACAACATGTCTTTTGGTTGCATTGCATCATGCAGAAAATGATTATCATCATCGTTTTTTGAGGTAATTAACGGTGAAGATTTGATGTTTTTGCTTCCTCACCTTAACTAGGAGACACAGGACTTCTCCCTGATGGGCAGCATTGACGGTGAGGGTAACTGGTGAGTCGCCTTGATCTTGATTTTTGTTCTGATAGGATAACTACAACTGATATTTGTGTTTGGTTTCAAAGGAATCTTGATTTTATTGCATATTTTAATGTCTTGTCCACTAAATGGTTGAAGTAGGAACAGGTTGGCACAGGTTTTTTCATTAACTGTGGCTCTGTTTTATTCAAGTATCCCATACAAAATCAGGATATTGAAATCAATGCATCTAAAGCTTTTCCTTCTGAGATATGTCACACTGTTTTTCAAATAAATATGATACACTGAGTAGAACTGATCCATGGTTAATATGATCAGTAACACCTGTGCTTTTTGTACTATAAAAGGTCAAACTGTCTACAATGAAACCACTGTGTAATGCAAGAGCAAAGTAATGCCCATGTAGGGACAGATATTTAATTAATATGCTTTTCACTTTTACTTTCAAACTTAATCACGGTACTTTTCTTCCACCTCACACATTCTAGAACAATGTCAAATCAGATATCAACTTTACAATGAGAGGTTACTGTAATCTTATCAAACCCATATCTTGTTCACCCCATTGGCTTTATAGTGTTATACTGCTTAGCAAACAGACATTCATAGGTCACTCTTTGACCAGAGAATTACATCAGAGGGTGATGGATAGGTGAATGAATAGCCACTTCAACAATATATCCTCCTTAACCACAACTGTCATTTTTCACGAGTTTTTCCCAACACTGCTGTAGAGGATTGTAGTATTTCAGTGTGCCATCAAAAGAATAGATAACAATTTTAAAAAAGGGGCTGGACTAAAAGTTCATTTGTAGGGCTTTTAATTGGGTTTAAAAAACAGCTTTGTCTGCAATTGAAGCTCCAATCTTGTATGATGCTTCATCATCAAAGATCGCAAAAAACAACCCTAATATATTCAGTTTCATATATAGCCTTTTATGCATATTATTGGTTATAGTAGGAGACGGTCTGACATATCTAGTGTGTGTTTGTGATTATTCAAAAGACAAAAGTGATCAGCGATAGTTTCATAATCACTAAGCCCAAACAATGTCAGTTTTCTCTGTCCATTGTTTTCCCCCCTCTCCAACAGTAATCCCAAAACATTCTCTATTCCCCCTTTTTTCCTTTTTCCCTTTTATCTTGTTTGAGCCTGTCTCTGTCATAACAAATGGTCGGTTAATGAGTTTGTTCAGTTACGGCCTTGAACACTTACTCTTTTCATGTTAGTACACTCACCCACTAACCCATGCACACACAGACAAACACACACACACTGAACTGAATTGTTTCTCTTTGGACACAAACAGAATTGTGTTCAGATCTATCACTGAGCAGAAACAAGCAGACGAGTTTTGAGACACAGAGAGTCCTGTGGTACGAGGAAATGGCAGCAAATATAAACAGAGATCAGGCCATTGATGCAAGTGTGGGGAGGACAGGATGGGATGGTAAAGACAGGAGCAGAGACTTAGATCGCCTTTTGATGTAGAATTGGGAGCTGGGTCACACTGTTACCTGTAGGGTCAAGTATATGGTTCTTTTCCACTACAAAATTCCAGCACTACTCAACTTGACTCAGCTCTATTCTACTTGACTTGACTCTAATGAGTTTGGGTACCTTTTCCAGTAGCCCACTGTACCTACTCAAGGTGGGTGGGGTTGTCATAGCACAGTGAAATTGCCGTCATGTTGTTATGTGTGCAACACAAGCACAAACAATGAATGCAGTTGTGTACTTGCTGTTCGGTCTGTTACTTTTTGTCACAGTCCAAGCAAGAGAAGATTACAGGTGGTGAGAAGGCTTTAAAAATGGTGGCTTCGATTCTTGTGTTGGACTCTTCAGTGATGACTAATCAGTGGCTGGTAGTCAGTTGATATCACATTTAGTATCGGCTCAGCACACTTGGAAGCAGAGCAGACCAGGTTGGCTACCTAACCCTAACCCTAACCCTTTAAACTGATAAATATTTTACTTTTTGAGGAGCAATCTTTAGGCTGCTGCTGAGGCTTTGGGTAAATTTCCAGTTTCAGACTGTTACTTTACAATCAGTTGTATTTACATTCAGTTTAACTTGTTCTGATTATAAAGAATAATAGATCTGCTCACTAAATAATGATCACTCCACCACCTCTCCTGACATCCAGGTGCATGAGAGTGAGTCAGAGACAGGAGAGTGTGTCAGGACAGGATGCAGGAACTGTGTAGAGATCCTTTGTTGTGGCGAGTAATGAAAATGATAAGACAGTTAACAATAATTTGTCAATAGGAATACTGAATGGGAAACACAGAGTGCCCCGTATGACCACTAAAGTCAGGAGACCATCACTTATTTGAAAATTTGAAAACTTCATATCATGCCATTGCTGGGTAAACAATATTTTGATACACTCACTTTCAAACTGTAAATCAACAATGGGCCCTTAAATTAACTAATTCATTTGTAAAGGTACTACCTGTATATTACTCTAATTATTATTAAATGATTCCATATGTCACAACTGTGACTTTTATCTTTTTAACATGAATGAATGTAATTACAAAATGTACCCATCATTTTCCCCACAAAACACCTGTTAATAGGCAGCAGAATAAAGGAAATTACATGTGCTCTGTTAAAAATGTTCTGGGGAGGACCCACAAACCCCCACTTATATTGCATCAATGTAAAAACAATAATTAACTGTTTTACAAAGGAGTGTGTGCCAGACTATTTCTTGGCCAGGGCACATTGATCCATCCAACCAGCAAAGACTCCACTGGGACTTACCAGTCCCAAAATGTCACACTTTTCTTCTAAATTTGTGCCATAGGTAAAACTATTAAGAAGCATGTGAGAAACATCAAACCATGAATTAACTGCACACTATGAATAGTTCATCATAGATTGTTTGATAATGATGGATGGTTTAATAATAGCAACATTTCTATGCTGCAAAAGGCATTTACTGTGGACTTGGGTATTACGGTAAAAAGGTACATTGTGATAAAGCAAATTCTCACTTAAGATTCTCTTATAGTAGCTTTTGCTCCAGAGGATTACTGTGTTTCACTGTTTACTTGGCTTAGCCTACTTTTCTCTTGAAACTAAATCAAACCTCCAATAAAAAAGTGTAAACCGACAAGAACAGACAAGCTACAATTAGAAGATATACAGAAGCAGGAGTGGTAACACTAAACCGATAACATAAAAGCAGAAGGCTTCATGTTTCAATGCCCAGAATAATGCTGATGACACCATGGCATCACACCGAAGTGAACAGTGTACTGTAGCACGTTGATGGCTGAGTCAGATGAAGGAGCACAGAGCAAGTAGTTAGGTAAACAGTAGTATTTCTGGATGATGTAAATAGTATAAATAGTGTAGTATCAATGACCTGCCTTACCAACAAGCATGATGTCACCTTGTTTAATTTGTGATAAGACAATGACCACTAGGGGATCCTTTTTTCTATTGTACTGTTAGTATTTTGGCAGACTGCAGTGTTTGTATTTTGATTGTACTATTGTGCAAATTTTTTAAAAAAAATTTCAGGCCATTTTTAACTTTTTTCCCAATTTTTCCTGATGAAGGCAGACACACACACATGAATAAAACAGAACTTTGCACAGGTTTGAGTATGTGGTTATTTCATCCTATTCTTTATCTTTGATCTAAAACCACTATCACCAGATGAGCAGCGTCTACTTTTAACATTTTTTCAATGTTAGATTGTTTGCTTTCATCCTTTCTACTTTGTTACTGTTTTTGGTGTTTTTCCCAGTCCAAATACACTCTCTGTTTCTTACATTTTCACATCAATGCATGTGTTTTATGAGTTTAGTGACTGAGCTAATGCTTCTGGGACACTGGCACGCCATCATGCATGCATACATAAACTCACATGCTTATACATACTATTAGATGCCTTTCACACACTGCTGCACAAGGCAATAACTACACCCATGCATGCACAAGCAGAGACAATGGTGGTCTGATGGAGGGACAAAAGTGCCTGTGTAAGCGTTGTGAGCATTGCTGTGCCTGTCTTTGTGGGTGTTTAATGGATTCCACTTCAGCCAGACACAGTGAGACAACGTTTTCAGCATACGCTTTGTCTGTTCAGCCAAAACAACAGAACTGTCAAAGTCCGTTCTTGAGGTGAACTTTGCACATGCACTTGTAAGATAAAAGTTTTATTGAGTTATGATAACGAGCACGATAGTCTCTCCCTCTCTTGTTTTATATCTTTTTTACTCTAGCTTTCTTATCTCTTCTGGGACAAGGTACACACACACGTACACACCTGGGTAATGGTTCTCACAAACACAGAGTTCACCATGACCTAATGCACGTACACTTACACATGTGACTCAGCAAGCGTAAGTGCTCATACATCACGTTAACATGAGCACGTAGCAAGTGATTAGACACAATCTCACAATCCCTTCAGTGTTAATCAATATTACATTCAGAAGCACCTCTTATGTGTATCCTTATGAATGTTTGTATTGTGTGACCTGTAGTATGTGAAAAAAATCACTAGCATCCTATAATACCACCCAGTTGTGTCTGCTGTTGCCAAGGTAACCCACACTGACCAGTGTGAAGCTGGACCTAATTACAATCTGCCACCCTTCATTCTCTCTCCCACGCAGCCATCTTTCTATCCTTATTCTATCCGTCCTCCTCTCTCGCTGCATAAAGCTCTTCTCTTTCATCTGTCCACAGCTCAGTTTTGACAGAAACAAGAAAAAGTGTCTTTTTGATAACTATATGAGACATAGCTCTCTTCGTGTCTCTCAGACATCTGTCAATTAAATTCAGTCTGTCTGAAGCTGTCTGATCCGGCTGACCTACAGATACAGAGTAGTCTGATCCAGGTTTGACTGTAATAACCAGTCTTCTTAATTTGTGGAGACTCACAGTGGACTGGACTGTGCAATAAGGATGCAGGGATCAGGGACAAATGTCTGAATAACTGCCCTAAATACAGCTTGCCCTCTGACCGCCCTCCTTAATTCACAGAAACAAATGCACAGCCTCCATTTTCTCCAGCAGCTCCAATAGTATTTGCAAAGTACTAATGGCACTGGACTTTGATGTTTAAGCTGTAGTAGGTGTCTGTAATGTTGATCATAAGTAGAGCTTAGCCTAGTGTTGGCTGTCTGAAACTATGGACATGGGCAGGCAGATGTAGGTCAGGGCAGTCCCCTTGGATGGACACTGGCATATTTGACAAAATGAATGAGAAAACCCACATACCATTATTTTTTTTAATGCAGTCTGTTCTTTGAGGTCTGACAGAAATAATCTGAGTGATACTGGCCCTGTTCAAACTGCTGTGTTTCACCACATTAAGTCATTTTCTGTGGAAAAGTCAACACCAATCCTAATAAAACATTGACTTTGCCAACAAGCACACAGTCAGACACCCCAAGGCTCAACCCCAAAGCATATACTCATTCACCCCACCCAAACAAATAGAAATACACCACCCAGGCCCCTGAGAGCAATATCTTCCACAACAGTGTGTCCACCTAAAAAAACAGTGATTTTATGGATCTGACATCTTGAACTGACATCCCCAGTTCATGCATATCATCGTGATTTTCTGGTTTTGTCAGTTGCCGAGTGATTTATTTTGATTCCACTTTTCCAAACCTCTGCCAATGTGCATTTACTTTTGTTTTACAGTCAATCATGCTAGTTCAATCAATGGCAGGGATACTCCGATCAGGGTTTTTGGGCCATTCACCAATACTAATACTGATCACACAGCCTCTATTTGAATTTGAAGCTTGCTTTTTATAGTGCCACATTAATTATTCATTATTTATTAAAGTTATTCTTGACACTGTTAAATTATTTTTAAACTGTATAATCATTATTAAATTAAAGAGATTAGAGAGTATCATAACATGACAGCTTTTATCTGCAGCAATGTACAACATTCCATTTGGATGAGGCTCAGCTCAAGACTCAGTTTTAACTGTTAGCCTCCAGTGGGAAAACAAATACAATTTTATAAAAAAGCTAGCTGCACCGCTATGTGCAACATTACACTCTCTTTTGAGACTGTTAGACACAACTTACCATAGTTATCAGTACATGTAACTTCCTATAGAAAAATAAAAACATTGGTCACAAGTTCAACAAAATAGTTTCCTGTGGAAAAAACAACCAGGTCTACTTAGCTGGAACAGGGTATAAAAATAGTTTGTATTTAAATCAATTTCAATTCAATTATTATTTCACTTCAAATCTTAATTAAAACACATTTTTTGTTTGTGTATGTGTCACATACATAATGACATGACGGCAGTTTGACGCAGCTCTGCTATTCAATCCATGCATTTTGATATTGTCTCGTGTCTTACGCTCTTTTGATTGGCATAAATGACAAGTCCAACCATTTCCGATAGTATACAAATCGGCAAAGGCCAATCGGGTTACCACCACCTACTCAATGGTGTTGTATTTACCTTCTTCAGTCAATCTGGCAAGTTATTTCATTCTGTTCCCTCTCTTCCCTCTCAACTTATTTTCTTTATCTTTTTCAGCTCTACTGTAATCTTGACTTTTTTTTCTTATCTGATGACATTTTCCTTTCAAGTGTATCTCCTGCACTCTCCAATGTACATGTCTCTGCCTCATTTGCTCTCTCTGAACGTGTTGGTCTAAGTTGCTCCTCTTCTCCTCAGTCATGTAGATCTGCGTAGTGACACAGAGCTGTTTCTGTTGCCCTCCAAAATAAATTTGGCTTTATCAGGACAGAGATCAAGTTACTCCCCCTTCAGCCTCACCCTATCCTTCTTTCCAGCTCCCTTTTTCTGACCCTCTGACTCTCTGTATTTCTGACTCTCTCTTTTAAAAGTCCCCCTATTTCCTGATGACTTTTCCTTTCTTACCTTATACCACCATTTTGTGTATTTCTTAAAATTCTCCCTTAGACTCATTTCCTGCACTCTTTGCTTCCGCACAGTAAAATGAATAGCATAATTACAATCACACACTCTTAATTGGCTCTTTCCCAGCTCCATTCATAATAACTCTATTTAAAATCACACCCTGAGCGTCTGTGTGTGTCACTGGAGGCAAAAGTGTGAAATTAAGCTCGCCAGAATGCAGTAAAAGCACAGGCAACTCTAGACACGGTGTGTATATTTGTGTGTGTCCCAGTGTATGTGTGTGGAGTGCACTCATTAGCCATGTCCTCTAATGAGAGCCACGGGTGGTTTAACACCTCGGCCCTGTAGATGGGGCCCGGCTATGCCAGGCTGAATCCAGCCTGATTGTAATTATAGCAGTCAGTCTTAACAGACCACAGTGCATTAACAGCCCTCTCTCTGCTACATTCTGTTCTGTAATTAGAAATGTCAGAGCTGACCTATTGTGTATCTTTGACCATTTCACTGCCCTGCTTCTATGGAGACATTCAAGACAAACAGCTAGAGAGGGAATTGAACTGGCAACTTTGTTGGCAGCCGTTAGCGGTCAGGGGATAATCTCTAGTGCGATCAAGATGGAGGTGAGGCCAGCAAAGAGGTGATGCAAAACTACAGGGATTGGTCCCATGANGTGTGTGTGTGTGTGTGTGTGTGTGTGTGTGTGTGTGTGTGTGTGTGTGTGTGTGTGTTTGTAAGTAACAGAAAAATGAGTGGTGTGAGCATGAGCGCAACTCTGAACCACAGAGAGCTAACCGCAATGAAGAGCTGCAATTAAGATTTTTCCGAGAATAGTGA
>JANJYP010026795.1:0-14326 GCA_024605115.1 Rastrelliger brachysoma | reverse complement strand
AAAAAAAATAAGGCAGAGCTTGAGGTATCCTGACATTTTGTCCCTAGTACGGGTCAAACACTAAAAATACTGCATCCAGCTTTTACCGTAATATAACCTGATGGTGTCTTTTGTTGGGACCGCTACACGCCTACATCTTTCAAATCCAATGGTCTCAAGTTGTTACGCAGGGTTTCTGTTAAAAGTTTAAAGGCTAAACTTCTTCATCAGGGTTAGCAGTGGAGTGGCCCTTTAAAAATACATAGCAAGAATAAAAGGACATATCATGTATACATGGACATGAACAAGTCCACACTTTTATCTACAAAAGACTTNTTAGCAGTGGAGTGGCCCTTTAAAAATACATAGCAAGAATAAAAGGACATATGTATACATGGACATGAACAAGTCCACACTTCTATCTACAAAAGACAAACATGATGGCTTCTCTCTAAAAACTCTTTCAAAAGTACTAAAATACATGACTTTAATTCTTAAGTTTCATAAGTGGTTGTCAAGGAAATGATTTTAAAATATTCTTTGAAAAAAAAAAAAACAACCAAAAAACCACTTGACATTTCTGATGTGCTGCCACCATTTACAAACTGTCCAGACTAATCAGGTCGTCCAAAGTGCAGAAGCAGCATTCTGGATTTATGCGCTGCTAATCTGGAACTGAATATTCTACTTATCTCAGTTGAGCGTTTTTCATAGATATGGGAAAGGATTGGGATATTTTTATATATAAGGATACTGTGATTCTGTGTGGAATAAGATGTTTTTTTCAAACAAGACATTTTGAAAAGGGGTTATCATGATTTTCCTTATCATTTCTCACAGCACTGGCGATACTGAGGGAAAACTATGAGTCATTGTAGAAACACTTGCAGAGTTTGGAGGGTGTACAGCTCTTGCTATACCTTCCCTCAAAACCTAAATTTGATTTTCTTCTGGATCTAGGCTGTAAATACATTATCACTTTGTCTACTTCAGCACTTCAGCTGCACTTACATTGAGATTCCAATAATAAGAAACTCAATATTTTTTGATTGAATTGGTAAACACTATTTTGAAACTCATTTAACAGTTCGAATTATGTGTAATTGGGAGTTATGCCAAAATAAACAGCATCCAAAATGCAAAAGGCAGCTGCTTCACAATATAAAATTTCACTTTCATTGCTAAGTCCCAGTGGGATTGTCGCCCTGAAGGACCCGAAAAAACAAACTGGTTGGGTTTCATCTCAGCCTAGGAAAGAAAAAGCAGTCCCCCACGAGTGATGTGAGCAGATGGAGGGTGACGGCTTGGACAGATGATCTGAAGGGTCTCCAGCTACAGGAAGCCAATGCTGCAGTAGCACCAATGCGTCTGGCCACATCGGTGATGGCCCGACAATAGTCTGCTTTTGCCCCTGTGTGTGTGTGTGTCTGTGTGTGTGTGAGCAACAGCAGTGTGCAGGCTAAATAAGGCCCTGGCACAGTTATCTAGCATGCTGGGATGCAGCTCAAGACCACAAGCCTTATAAGGCTGCACTTGGCTGTCTGAATGTCCCATCTCCTTGTTTTGTGTGTGTGTGTGTGTGTGTGTGTGTGTGTGTGTGTGTGAGGTCTCAATGTTGTTGTGATTTACTTGTTTTATTGCAGGCGGGTCAGTATCAGTATGTACCTCTGGCTCTGCAGGCTGAGCACCAGCTAATAATAGAGGCAGCCAGAAAACTATTAACACAAAACTTCAACACCCTCTCATCCTCCGCACACTGCACACACACACACACACACACACATAAATTTTAATATGGCCAAATGTCCCTCATAAAGTATCTGTCTTCAGAGGTATTTACAGTAGCACTGGTTGAGATCTTTCTACTTGCTTCCAAAATCCAGTTTTAACTGGTTCAAAGATATTGGAAAAAAAATGTCAAATTAAGTTTCATGCTTCACTTTTTAAAGCGACTAAACCTCTTAAAAGTTGAATTAATGTCTGAGGCAAATCACCAAAGCTTATCATGGCGAGCAAACAAGCCTATTCCCACCAACACTAGTGGCTTCTTCAGACCTCCAGGCTGCATTTGATATTGTTTACCCCGGGGTTAATATGATCACTGGATATCTCTATGACCTTTGCCCTTTCAAAAGCGTCCACTGTGCTTCTTTTTCCATTACTGGAGGGTTAGTCAAGCTGTAGAATGAGCGGTCTGGCATGCCAATCACTGTATAAGAGCTGTTTGAGCTTGATAACTGCCCCACGGTAGAATGAGATAACCAGAGTTTGAAATTAACTTTTTGACTGGAATTAAAAAAAAAAAAAAACCTCCATCCTTGAGCCAAGCATATTTTTAATCGGCTAAAATAATGCACTCCCTTTTGTGTCGCATATACATTCTTTTCAGTACATTTAAATGAGATAATAAGATATTATAAGATAGTTAATTAATAGTAACTAGCAGCGGTAACTGACAGTTTAGCAGAGAGCTGCAATGTTGAGTAGATGATGGTCTCAACTGTTAAAAATGCACTGAAACTAGAAGTGCTAAAAAAATGGTCAGTGGGGTGGGGGTTTAATTGCACAGGTCGACAGACTTGGGATGGCACTAGTGGAGGGGGATGATGTTATTTTTTCGACACGATTGTGGAAAAGGATGAGGTGAAGTGGTGGACAAGCTAGTGCCAACTAGTGTTTCTGCTCAATGATCATTTAGCTACAACATACTAGATTGACCGATAGCTTTAAGTTTCCACCACCTCAGAGTTATGCGGGCCAATCAGTGAACAAAGGGAGGGCTGAAACCGATGACATTGAATTCAAGCTTTCAATTTTGAGTTTCCAGTCGTCTGTAGTTCAAGTAGCACTCACGAAGCTGATGAGATGGATTTAAGCGAAACTATACGTTTTGTGTTGGCAATGAAGAGTTAAAGTTGGAACAAGAAATTTCACTGAGGGTAAAGATGTTATTGGCCTACTTCCTATGGGTAAGTCAACCAAGCAGTAGTGACTGATTGAAGCAGAAAGTATCCCGCCCACCCAAGGCTAGTGAAGTGGGGGATGATGACTGAAGAGTAACCAGTGTTAGGGTTAGTGCTAGAGCTGCAATCAGGAGTAGATGATCTTCTCTACTGTTAACAATGCCATGAAACTAGAAGTGCTGAAAACTCTCAAGTGGGTGGTTAGGGTTAGCCCCAACACTTCAACTCAGACCATCTTAAACACCCCAATAGTTTTCAACAGAGTAATTTCATCTAAGCCATCATGCCACCTATTCCATTACATCACTATTATGGTAAAAACATTTACCCGCTAATGTGCCGGATAGCCTTCTGAGAAATCTACCTACATTTGGTGCAGGGTGGGTATTCATTTCAGACCCTGGTGATGGTCTGAACTTTCTGCAATTATGGCACGGCTCAAAACATAAGATCTAGATGTCTTTCGGCTAACAAAAAGGAAGGAACTATTCCTCCCATCCAAACATGGCTGAAATTCTGGCCTGAGTTTGTGATGGAAGGAGTGAAAAGACAATAAACAAAAACAAAACATCATCATCCTCAGCCAAAGACATTTACAGCATGCATCCTCTAAATATCACCACCACTGCGAAAAAGGCCACCAGTCATGTTGGAAACATTTAGTATAATTAATGATCTATTCTCCCTGTTATTGTTTAAAAATGAATACTACAGGAGGAAGATGTAAGTATTAAACAGTAACCTCTTTACTAAACCTGTCGAACTGTCGAATCAACCTATGGATTTCTTCACATGTTGAAGAAGTGGTGTGAGTGGGTTTGTACTGAAAGATTGAATGGAGAATAGCACCACAATGTACAAGCAGCATTCTTCCAAACTTCTAGTGATTTAAAACGCCTACGACATCACACCTGAACTCCATCCATATTTCATTATTAAAAAAAAAGAAAGGAAGCAACACTACTGTGAACACCACACAGGGAGCATCCGCTATGATTCATTCTAACTTTCACCCTTGCTCTGACTCTCTCTGCTGCCTTGTTGGGAGGCTGAATAAGGCGGTGGAGCTTCCTAATGTGAGCCTAAATATTCAAGCGCTGGAAGTATTCTGACACCTAAAACTTTCCTCCAGCTGGAGCCATTAATAGGGAGGAAGTCAGCGTGGTGTTTTTCCACACGGACGTGCTGGGATTTGATTGGTTTTTTTTTGTATTCCAGGCGCTTACAGGAAAGGGCACTCTGCCTTACCTCTCCTGTCTGTTTGTTTTTGAGTCTGCAAAATGTGTACGTGCACTTATTCTTTCACACATACACACATGTTCGTTCACTCCCTCACACACAGCCTTGCATGGTCACTAACCTGATCTGAACGCTGCAAGTTCTTCTAATCAAGATATAGGGAATTACACTTTTCTTTTCTTTTTTTTTTTTTTTATATAGATACACACACACACACACACACACACACACACACACGCTTTGAATGGAGCTCTGAGGTAAAGTAACCTAGCAACAGCCTGCTAGACTCAACAGGTTGTGCACAGAGGGAGGAGAGGACACAAACAATAAACAGAAGGGGAAACGACAATGTCAAATGTCCGGACACAAAGTGCCTGGGTCAAGCATTTTACAACTGATTTGTCTCGCAATAGTTTCCATTCGCAGAAATGTTGACGTCCTCATTTCGGGCTCAGAATAAGGATGTTTTTAATCAGTTGTAGTTTATCAGCATGGCAATATGTGATAAATCATTCAACAGGAACAATTTCTCATCAAATAGCAATGAGAGAAAAATGTGCAAAACTCTGTGTTTGAAGTTATGTAATGTCAGAATGACTTTCATGTTTTATTTGCTGAACTTTAGATAATCCAAGTCTGTTGCAGCACAGCTAATCTTACTGTATATTCATACAAGACAAAAAGATGATTGAAACTGTGCTGTAGTCCACATCACAGGAAAAAAAAACATTATTTCAGCTAGTTCTAACGCTAACCAAGGTGCCAACTATAACAGCTAATGCTGAGATACCTTAAAGTGTAATGCTAACTGTAGTCGCTAGTTGCTCCAAATGGCTCCCATTCAAAAAGCTTCTCTCTAAGTTTGTAATTTCTTTTCAGCAAGTCATTACAGTCTACAACTATTGTTGTAATGTTTGGTTAAGTTTAATGACTTTATTTTGTGCTGTGTTAGCACAATTTCGATACAGTAGCTAATGTTAGCCGAAGTATGCGGCCGAGGAGTTAGCTTTAGCTTCGGTCTGAGATAGCGAGGAGTGTTTCTGGAAACTGAAAGGTTACAGCATACACAAACCAATGGATAAGGACACAACTAGATGCATCCAAATCTTGCTAATGATTTTGAATATTTGCTAACATTCACTGAAACTTGTGCTACACTACCCTAATATGAAATGTCTGTTTGCAATTTGAAAGAACATTTAGTATTTAAAAAGGCGGAGGCCAGTTTAGGTGAATTTTTTGCAATGTGTCAGTCTGCAATGTAATCAGACCTGCCAGTTTACACCACTGCAAAGACAGTGTACTGTTTCCATAGCAACCCCTCTATGTACTTCTGTTTTAACTGCCGGCGTTTCAGGGATTTTTTGTGGCTGGATATACTTTGTAATGTCTTGAATAAAGGTAGTGACAGTGAGTTACAGTTGCAGTTCTAGTATTGATGAAATGGTGAAAACAAAAAATGAGTGGGTTCAGAATTTGGATTGTACTTTTATTGCAAATTTTCAAATGTATGGCTTTGTCATACAGGCACGGCTGTTGCTCAAATTAACTGATGAGGCGATCCGTTCTAAATTCCATCCAAAACTCTGCTATTTTAAATCACCTTGCAGTTTGTAACTGACTTGATCAGCTGATTATGCTATGAGCTGATTAGCAGAGTGACTAGCTTTATTCTTTAAAGTGCAGCCAAATACAGTTTGACAAGCAGGTGACGCCACCAGTCAGCTTGAGTCAAACTAAGACAGCAACATTCCCTGCATATTCTAAAATGAGTTTGCCTTTTTGTGACTCTGTGGGCTAAACTGGCCTTTGCATCAATAGTTTTGCACGTTGCAACTCTGAAAACTGAAACTACAGTTTAGGAGTTTAGGGAATAATTCACCCAAACACACACTGAACATTATTAAAAACAGCACTTTATCCACAGCAGACCAAATTCAGACATCATGATACTATCTACTGCTACTCTGGCGTTAGACATCAGAAAACTGTCAGGCTTTCTAAAACATCAATAGTAATCATTAAGTTTTGCTGTTAGGCCTTCAAAAAATAACAAGCCTTTTCCCTAGACCCATTTTTCATCAGCACTCAACAAATCATACAAGGAGATGAAAAAGCCTCCGTGGAAGTGGCAAACATACCAATCTGTGCATCTACAATAGCTGGAAACAGACCAGAATGCATTGACGCTGCAGAAAATTTAGCATTTTCAGGGTGAAGCTGTGATCACATACACAAGTTCTCACATGTTCTCAAACTAGTTGGTTTGTTAGTTATATTTATGCACCCATATGTCCACCAGGACTGAGAGCGTGTTTACGAGCGTTCTCTGCTGGTTAGAGGAGATGGAAGAGGACGGACTGAGAACATTGTGGCCGAAAAAAGATACACCATGCTGTTGAGATGTATCACAGCATTAGTGAATGGAGACGGATAACAATATCACGCCCAAGTTTGATGTTTAATGATGTTTCTGAATCACCATATCGTTAAAAATAATGTTAATTGTTGGTCTGATCAACAAAAGAACCATAAACTTTAAGAGAGCTTCTTATTACGGGTCAAACTAAAGTCAAGGAGAGTTTTTCTGTCGGTAAGAAACACATGTATATTTTACAGAATCTGCCATTTCCATTCAGTCGCATGCGAGGCTGAAAATCCCTGAGTGTTGGGGTTGATGTGAGTTATGTAATTTCTATTTTCCCTGAAACTTTCACCCTTACAGATACTTTCCAGCCGTTCAAAAGAAAAAAAAAGACACTGATTATATGCTGGGTTATTAAATAATGAATTCACAATCAGAATAAATACAGATGCAAATAATGAATAAATAATACATTGCCATTCTGTCAGTAGAAATGCTTCCTGTGTCTCTAAGCAGGACTTGGTGCACAGTATAAATACACAACGTGGGTTTTTATTCATGTGCAGGTGGTTGTCAAACTGGTACCGGGCTCCAAAGAGAAAACAGCTGCTCTGACAGAGATAACTACACCTTTATTAGTGTTAGCAGAGTAAAACTCCATAAACACAAACTCTATTTACAGCTGTTAAAATGATTATCGTGTCATTTTTGTGGGGATGTGTATCTCTTTGCAGCATGACAGTTTTTTTTTTTTAATTTAAAATGGTATCTAAACATATTCTGCATTATATTCCTACGATTTAATATGATTTGTAATTTGCAGGAGGCCACATTGTGATTTTGATACAATTCCGATTAAGGACGTCTCAATTCTCTATCTCCTTGCATGATTTCATTGCGTCTCTTCGTACATCTTTGGTGGGACGTACTTAAAGTCGTACAGAAATCGCCGTTTGTCCTGTCCCCTTCCCCGAGTTTCCCCGAATTGCAGCACGACTTTACAAGAGTGAGGAAAATTAATTTGATTGGTCGCTATCGAGCGGGTGGGATGTTCAATTTTTTGGGGCGGGACACTGAATGTTTGGATTGAAATTTGATTGGGTGTTGCCCAGCTTAGTGTGCCAGTGGGTTTATCAGATGTTTATTATGAGACTACGATAGACATTTGATTGACAGGTGACAGATCCTGATATCATTGGCCGAAATATACTGTACAAGATGACGCACAATTCTGGGGCCTGCATTATTTTACATGGAAAAAAAATAACCCACTTTCAACTGGGATTTATTCAAAAGTAGAATTAAGTAGAATTTTTGCAAAAGTTTTGGACCAAATTGTCTGATAGATGAGTAATTACTCTGATTTTAAAGCCATAGTGGGAAGAAATTGGTTTTTCATTTCTGAATGACTTTAAGACACAAGGAAGGGATGCAAGTGGAGCAAAAATATTGATGCAATTAAGAAACTTGAGAGCCACCCAAGCTGTTATATGGGTAGGAAATATAAAAACAAACAAAAACTATACTTAATAAAGAAGGCATGAAACTGAGTGTATGAAAAGCCCAGTGTGTGAGTTGTCATGGACGTTTAAGTGGACAGGCAGCCCTGTTGGAGCTCTGTTATCTATCTACTGCAGAACGCTAACCAGCAGAGAGAGGGGTACACACACACTGCTCCGAGGCAGGACACACACTGCCAGAAAGCTTTTTTATCAGGCCTGTGTGCTCTGCGGTCACTCTCCAACTTGCTGGTCTTTTTTAAATAGATGCGTTATCAGTTTCATCTTTTCCAATTACTTTTCTAACAAGTGAAATATTGCTTTTATGTGTTGTGAGTTAATCATGAGCTGCTCTCTGGTTCTTTTTTTAAAAATCCATTTTTGCCTCATTGCTGTTCATTGACTGTTTTAAAACGGTTTGAAAAAAAACCAAAAAACTACACGATTAAAGTTACGTATATACACGTTTTGGAAAAGCCGTTTACATGGCTTTGATACAGCGCTGAAAAGTAACAGATTGATTTTGAAATGGTATATGCTTTCAAAAATATCTATTTTACATCAAGGACTCTAATTACAGTCTGAGTCTTGATGCAAATCAACATTAATGAGTCTAAATGATATATTAGCAACAGATACGGCAAGACAGAATGACTCATTACCATATTGATTTTAGGAGAAACTTCAGAGGGGCAATTGTCATGTTAACATAATGAATAGTTGTCGGGAGCCCTGTCCTTACTTCCTACCCGACAGGTGCCAGAAATACTTAATAAGCACATGTCAGTGTTAATGATTGTATGTGAGACAATATAATCTAGAGCCATTACTCACAAGGGTGTGCTACAGTACAGCACGCCCTCGTGCTGCCTGCTGTGATGGAAGCGGCGCTCATAAATAAAACAGTACTCATCAGGACAAAGACATCATCATTAATCAACGATACGACAAGCTTTGTTTAGATTTCCATCTAACTGACTCTTGGTAAATTATACTAAAAGGTGCAGGTAGCTGAGGGAAAGAAAGAGTGATAGAAAATAAGTCACAGGGAAGATCTTACTGAGAATTTAGCAACATAAGTTATCTATTATACAACCAGTAGATAAAAATTTAAAGGCTCCAGCCTCTTCAGGCTAAATTCAAACAGTTTAGGCTTCAGAACATGAGAATTTTCGGTCTGTTTTCTTCTCTCACTGCTTGGAAGTGGGTGAGGTTCAGTTGGAAAAAGCTGATGTCATGTTTAGTAATATATGAATCAAAATCTCATGACAGATACAGGATTGATTTCTCACAAGCTTTTGAGTGTTATACCTCAACTTTAACTTTGATTGTGGCTTTTTAGTTGAAATACGTACAATTCTAGACCCCAGTTTCAGTGGCTTTAACGGAAGAGCCACAAAAGAGAACGTAATATAGGGCCTGGCTTTCAGACCGTGTGACTCATGTTAATAGATCATTAAGACTTTAGTGCAGGAAATGTAGATGAAGTGTACAGTGTATACAGAAAGCTTTCAGACCCTTCACTTAGCACGTCAAGCTTCAAGTCTTCTTGGAGATGACACTACAGACTTGGTGTGTGTTTCTTTTTGAAGTTTCTTTCACTCTTCTTGGTACAATTGTTCAAGCTCAAGCAGGTTGGATATTAGCATCAGTGCAAAGTCATTTTCAGAGTTCCCTCCAGAGATGCTTTACTCGGATCAGGTCTGAGCTCTGGCTGAGCTACTCCAGAGCTTCCTGTGTTTTCTTGGTGGTGCGCCTCAGGTCGTCATCTTGAAACGACAATGAAATGTAAACCTTTACCCCTGCCTCAGAATCTTTCCACTGGGAAAGGCTGGCACTCAGACTGAAGCTGCCATCAGCAGTGTTTGACTGTTAGACTGGTGATGCTCATAAAATGCATGTTTTCCTCCTCACATGCTGTTGGGAATAGTTGCCAAATAGCTCAATCTTCAATTTTATCAGATCACAGTATTTTTGCTTCTTCTGAGAGACATTCAGGTGCTTTTTTGGCAAACTCCCAGGAGGCTGTCATGTGTCCTTTAGTGAAGATTTGCCACTCTACCATAAAGGCCTAGTTAGTGTTGCACTGATGGTTTATCCATTTCTACAAAGGAAAGGAAACTGGATGTGGTTTTAAGTGACCAATGGGCTTCTGGCTACCCGACTGAAGAGTTTGAACACAATGTAAAGAGGATATTCCAATCTTTTTAAGATGAGTCTGACACATAACTGAAACATACAAAATATAGAAAACTTAAAAGTGTCTGAAAATGTTCCATGTACACCAGCTGGTACATTAATAGAAACATTACATGATATTCTGTTTCTGTGTCCAATCAACTCTTGCCAAATGTTCCACTATGTTCACCAGCTAGTCACTAACTGTGTATACCATTTAGCCAGGCAGTGTACAGTTAGATTTTAAAGCCTTTTTATATTTTTACTGAGAACTGTCTGCTGCAACTGGAACACTGGTAAGAGCTGTGAGACTCTATCGAAATGGTAAAGTTGTTTGCTGTAAAAAAAAAAAAAAAAAAAAAAAAAAAAAAAAAAAAAAAAAAAAAGAAAGAAAGAAAGAAAGTAGGTAGGAGGAAGTGATAATCAAATGGGTCTCTTTCTTGAATGAGTTCTGTTCAGGTCAATTCTGACAAGTGGAAAAGGAAATATCTAAATGTGAAGTGCTGCTTTTTGTCAAAGTAATATGCAGGAAAGTGTATCAATGCAAACCGGTTCACTGAGTGAGTGCTGTTTAACTGCACAATCAATTTTACTTCTTTCCCATTCCTAAATGACTCTGCTTTCATTTCGTAGATCACAGTGCAGACAAAGAAAGAACACAGAACAGGAACAACTGTAGTTGTCAATGTTACCACATGAGATATTCATTATTGAATTCATACCTCATGCCTTCTGTGGACTTGTTCTGATAATTGCAGTAGAGTTGCGGCGTGCCCAGCATTGCTTCAGTGAAGACAGCCAGGAAGCCCAGGGACTCCACGAACACCGCAGAGTCCAGAAGGAGGTAGGTGACGTAGGCTGCCACCAGCGTGAAGGCCAGCACGCATTGCAAGTAGTCCACGAAGTGACTCCACGACCAAAAGTAGTTCCAGTCAAAGTCTAAAAGGTGCACAACATGGGGAAAAAACAGAAATGAGTACACAACAATAAAAGGTTTTTGTTAGAACAAGAGACTCAAGGGAGTACTGCTGAAAACTGCACCAGCTGGTACATTAATAGAAACATTACTTGATATGCATGGTTCCTGTAAAAATAAAGACAATAAAGACAAAGTTGTTCAAAGATAAGACAAAGCACAGTAATGTTTCTCCTGGTTGAGACAAAAAATAGTTTAATCCCAACAGTATATAGGAGAGTATCAATGGTGACCTTGAGAAGATGTAGTAGCCCAGAAGAAAGGCAATGTGGAAAAGATTTTGAAGGGGGTTTCTACACATAAAAGTCTGTTTGTGGGTCAGGCTGAGAATGATTCAGCAAGTGAAAACAGCTGTACGTTGTCTTTAGAAAGCACCAAAGGTCACAAAGGTCACAGTTTTCTGAAGTTTGGAAGCTAGAAATTCAGAACAGGAAGTCTTTGATACCATCTGGGAGCAGACATTTTTAAAAGAGGTGGGTGTTATCCAGGTAAGAAGCCAAAAGCTACTGTTGGTTTCATTACAGGAAAAGGTAAGGTAAGGTTTAGTGTTTTTGAGAGTGTTTTGAAAGTTTACCCGTGTGGAATAAAGTCAGGATATTTCAGCTAAAGTTTGATCTTTCATCTTACAAGCTCTTCAGCTTTAAAGAAGCTAGAATGTATCTTTCAAAATTTAAAAAGAGTACTTCACCAATTTAGTAATGCCCTCCTAGAACACTGGTGGATTCACAATAGAGGTGCTAGCCTAAAGCAGAGATAAGAGCAAGCAGGCTACAGAGGTCTAGTAGCCTCACATCTTTCTAACTTCACACTCACTCACACAAGATTTTGCTAAAAAAAAAAAAAAACAAACAAAAAAAAAGTCTGATGTTGTCAGCAATGTATCTTTGTAGGAAAAGATGCTGCTTTAAATGTTGGTGCAACCCGGTTGTCAGAGTTAATCAAGCTCCTTTACTATTATCCTAAAAATCAGAAAGTATAATTTAAAGACCAAAATTATCTTTTAACACCAAACAGAAAACTTTATTCAGTTGTGAGATACTTCTTCACCTCCTTTGTACATGAGCGCAATTAGTTTTCCTCCTCACTTCACTTCTCATTTTTCAACACCGGAGGAAATAATTATCTACCAATTTTGTCTGTTCTTTTTTGAGCTGTATCTAGTTAATTAAAAAAGAAGGAAGCAAAAAAACTCCTTCATTGTTAAAAACTTTAACACGCTTGTGCTGCGAATTGTCACACAAACTCCCACAATCCCCCTTCACCAAATCCGGATAGGAAAACTGTTCGTCACAGCCACAAATAGTCTGTTGCGATTATGCGTGATGTGAACTGAGTCTTGGAAAAACAGAAAAGTTTTGTCTTTGGGGAGGATACTCTTTGAAAAGGCCTAGGGAGATGTTAAAAGTAAGCCCAGGTTATAGTTTTGTCTTTGTATTAATGGGCTAGGTGGGAATCTGGGCACTAATGATTTTAAACCCTGTCTCCTGCACCGACACCTCTTGTGTGTTTTCTTTCTCCAAGGAAATGATTAGATTAAGATTTAAAGCACAACAACACTGGCTTTCTGTAATACGCAGCACAGCCAATACTAATCATACTGTTTGTATCCCAAGGCTACAGTGTCGATTGCCTCAGGTGGTAGTTTTACTGTAGCCGATGAGGGAAAAGCTCCAATGATATACTAAGCCACCTTTACCTCTACTTTCTACAATGTCGAAATACATTCAACATAATGATATCAGGTCTGTTAAAAGGATACNTGTAGCCGATGAGGGAAAAGCTCCAATGATATACTAAGCCACTTTTACCTCTACTTTCTACAATGTTGAAATACATTCAACATAATGATATCAGGTCTGTTAAAAGGATACATACATAGCTGCTTGATTAATGTGTGTGCAAAGGCGATTGAAAGAGTTAATCATGAAAATCTAATCATGGCTGAGAGTGAATGATGCTGCTGCCCTGATGTATCTTAGATGGGATTTCTGCCAGCCTCAAATGCAATAAAGCTGATTTGATTAATCACGTTTAAATGAGGGTCTCCTTATCTATAATGCACATATAAGCACTAAGGATATCTACTGTATAGTACAGTCGATAGAGATGAAAAGAAAAAAAAAAGCTTGGTTTCATCACTTGGAATTTAAACAGATCTGCTCTTTTGTGAGGCTTTTTTAAAATCAGAAGTGAAAAAATATACCACTGTTTGTGACATTTTAGTTCATGATTGAATTAAATATTGTTTTATTAGACAANCTTGGTTTCATCACTTGGAATTTAAACAGATCTGCTCTTTTGTGAGGCTTTTTTAAACCAGAAGTGAAAAAATATACCACTGTTTGTGACATTTTAGTTCATGATTGAATTAAATATTGTTTTATTAGACAATTAACAGCGACCCATTCTGACATTTAGATGGCATTTCTACACGAATACACGAGGCCTGGCCCAAATGCATGCAAGGTAGCCTGGCTTCCCAATACTGAGCCAATCCAATTGTTCCTTTGTGACATACAAATTAAACAAATCCAATAAATGTAACTGAATCAGTCTCAAAGAGCCTTTCAAACCAGGTCACAGCCTTCTGTGAGCCCTCCACACACACCAAACACCAAGATTTACCACAGCTAAACCAACAATGATGTAGGATGGCAACACAATGCTGTGTTCAACATAAGCCATGTAGGCAGGAGTTCTTAAAAAAGGGGTAATGGGTCATGTCTTTCTGTTCTAAGTATAATCAACACTAAGAATATCCTTTGAGGGCTGCTGTGTGTACTGTGTAGCATTGTTTGTTCTGTAGGTGTTGCAGCTGCTGATGCCTGGTGTGGCTGTGAAGCCCTGCTGGCAGCACAGCCTGAGGACTGTGAAACTGGGCCAACTAGCACCAGGCTGGCGCTGCCTGATAAAAGCCAAACATACAGGGAAGCAATCAGGGGCGATAGTGCAGCACTCAACGCCAAACTGGCAGCTAAAGGCATGCACAGCTTCACAGTAAATACAAAACTGAACATATATGATGTATGGCTCAAAGTGATGATACAACTAAGTGCCAGGTTGGCTAGTATATTGTAGATATAGATAGTTTGCCGAGACATGAGCTGAAACAACTGATCAAGGGGAC
>JANJYP010026794.1:0-11069 GCA_024605115.1 Rastrelliger brachysoma | reverse complement strand
GTTTAAGGGTTAAAAGCAAGACCTAATCTTTGGACAGAGCCAGGAGTGAAATCTTTCTGTTTCAAGTCTTAGCTAACCAGCTGCTGGTGCTAGTTTAATATTTAGCATACATACATGAAAGGTTCTGTTGAGAAGTAATGTGTAGTAATAAATCTCCTCACTGAAGACAAGCAGAAAAAGTGAAATACTAAAGTCTGAACAAAACTACTAAAGGACCCATAGCAAAAATAATATACATCAACGTTCCATAGTTGACTATGTATTTATGTTTATTATTCTGCTAAAGTGTGCTTGAAGACCCAGACTACTATTAATAGATTATACTTCTTGTATAATGCAACTGTATCCATTCAGTCTGAGTCTGCCTTTTTATTGACCTCTGGTTGTACAACAGCACTTTGGTATATGAATTCACTAGTACATTACATTATGCAGTATATCCATATGTGTATATGTGTGTATGTGTAAGAAAACAGCTATATTTTATTTGTTTATAATGCTCATTCATCAACAGAAACATAACTGTAAATTGTAATATCTGTAAATTAGACATAATTATCCTGAGACTGTCTAAAGTTAGAATGAAATTATATAGATTAAAAAAGTCAGGGTGCACAATAGTGTACACAACCTAATACAGTACACATCTACCAATAAAATAATGTCACAACAGAACACAGAGTTCTTAACAACAATACATATTAATAAGTCAACTTTTAGAAGATATACAGTGAAAGGAATAGCAAAGGATCAAGAGGGAAAGACAACAGGAAATGGCATCCTGATGTTCAAAAGTTACTGATGTCAGACCCCTTTTTTAAGCTAATGACTCACCACAGCCATGAAGGCTTTTGAACTCTTGCACATGACTACAGATGACATGGTCGATTAGTTTATGACACCCTGCAACCAACTGGTTACCCAGTGTGCCTAACAGCAGCCATGTGATTTCTGCAGGACACCGTACTGCCGCATTTTAAGTCTCTCTTGATAAAACCATCTGTTTAAACACCCCAAAAATCTGAATGTAAAAGCAACGTCTTGTCTTTCATTTCCTCATTTCAAACATTTCCGACGCCGTTTCTTACTTTTTAGTCACCGAAGCATCTGACAGATAGCTGACGCTGTGGAATTTACCTTGAGGTGTTGCTAAAACTGTCAGTGCCTGGTCGAGGCTTGACAAAAGGGTGACATTGTTAGTATAATGGAAGCGACATTAGCGGAAGTGAGGGGAGGAAATAAAGGAATGGAATGAAAGGAGACAAAGAGAAGAAAGAGGATAAAACCAAAAGGAAATATTCACCTTTTGAATTAAAGTGACATATGCTCTGACAGTTAAAGAATAGATGACAAATCCTTTTAAGTCTATAAAGAAAAAGAAAAAATAAATATCCTGTAGGTTTTGTTAATTCTTTTTCTTTTGTCATAACTGAACTGTGAATGTCAGATAACAGTATTTAACCATTGAAGAACATTTCATTTGGAAGCAGTATGCATTAGAGAGGATGAAATTTTGATCAAATCTGATGCCAACAGGATTAACAACTACAAAAGTCACTCTGTTTACAGCGAGCTTTCCTCACCTACGACTGCACTCTTGACCCTATCCCATAGCTAAAAGATTGAGTTTTGGCTCATCGTCCTACCCCTTCTTCATTGAGGAATTTGTGTCCTGTGAATAATATCCCTGAAGCGCTCACGTTGCAGTCCCGCTGCCCTAACTGTTGTCCTCATATTCCCTCTATGTCGTTGCATAAAAACGTCTAATAAACTAGTATTTTGCTACCTAAACAGTGATTGTATTTGTTACTTAATGTCATTCATAGTCGGTGTCTGGCTTTCTATTGTCAAGTCTCAGGTTATTTCAGGGGTTTTTCATTATGGGAACTGTCCACTGTGCATGTTNTTTGTTACTTAATGTCATTCATAGTCGGTGTCTGGCTTTCTAGTCGGTGTCAAGTCTCAGGTTATTTCAGGGGTTTTTCATTATGGGAACTGTCCACTGTGCATGTCTCTTCTGCGTAATT
Organism: Rastrelliger brachysoma; assembly: GCA_024605115.1. NCBI lineage: Eukaryota > Metazoa > Chordata > Actinopteri > Scombriformes > Scombridae > Rastrelliger > Rastrelliger brachysoma. Next base: position 9,042 of record JANJYP010026794.1, on the reverse strand, counting down.
GGTGCAAACTATGTACAAAGATTGTCAAACATTTGAGAATGAATTTATTAAATTGCAGAGAGAGCCAGAACCTTTATTTAAAACAGGCCTTTATTACAGACAGGCAAGTATCCGTAGGGTAAGTTTTCTGTATTTAATTATATTTTAGAAAGATTTCAGAACCTCTTGTTAAGTTGTTGTCTTGAAAACGTCAGGTTTATGTATTTTCTAAAGTAGTAGTTTGTCCCTTTTTAATAAGAAGCCATAGGTCCAGTGGTCTCTCCTTTACCGTTCTTTTGATCAGTGTTAAGCTAATGGAACTAAACACTCCTTGCTTGATTATTTCACTTTAAATGTACGCTAGCAGCTAAAAGGGATTCTGTGGGCCTTTAAAGTTAAATATCCACTTATTGAAACAGGAAGTAGTAGCACCATTATAAACTAAAAACTTACTTGACGTCCATAACTCTACCAATCTGCTAGACTCCATTTCCAGAGTCATGGAGATAACGTTGTTTTCTCCAACAGTATACCAATAAGTGACCAATATAGCTAATATTATATGTAACTATTACAATCAAATGTAGAGACACTGTGACAGTATATTAACTGTCCTTTTATTGTGAAAGTTGCTAAGAAAGCAAGGAAGGGTTAGGGTTGTGGTTGAGATTAGGGTTAAGGTTAGGGTTACAGTTGAAAAGTTGTACAATACTAATGCATGCAAATTCTGGAATTTTTTTTGGGGGGGGGGATTTAATGTTAGCCTGACGCGTTTTGTTTTATTCAGCAATGTCAGCATACAAAAATTGTTCTTATTGTTTGTTTCCAAAAACTTTACATAGTTTTAATTGGAATAGTACTAGTTGTGGAAGGGAATATAAAACAGGAAAGGAAGTATGGACTGTGAAGAAATATGACAATAGCACAGTCTATGACATACATGAAGCTGACAAGAGGAAAGATTAAATGTGACATGTGCATAAATGATTAAATGATGTCACAATGGAGATTGAATGCAATGCACTATTTGAAGTCCAGTTTGATTAAATATATGAAAGTGACAAGTACATGAATAATAATGGATGTGAAATATAAAGCCCAGTTTGATAACCAGTTTATATGCTCATGGTAGGAAATGTGATTCACGTGTAGACAAACACTCGCTCAATGACATGGGCTTTGTGTTATTTGGGGAAGACAGTGCTTAAAGCAAGACAGCTACATATTCTTGGAAAGATTAAAAATTAAATCAACTATTTCATATTTTACAATCATGGGCTACAAAACGCCTTTTTTTTAACAGAGACGGTTTTGTTTGATTTTGGTTTGCAGACGACTGGCGGCAATTTGACAAGGCGACTCAAAAAAAATAAATGAATGTTCCATGTCCACCCACAACCCAATGTTGTGCCTTGGCCTTCCGCTATTAAAACGTGACCAGAAATGAAAATCATATAAAAGAAAAAGAGAAAGAATTAATACTGATGGCCTTAACATGAACCCGTCCTACTGTTGATTCATCAAGGACATTTTTGTGCTTTTGTATTGAGAAATGTTCAAGTAAAAAGAAAACGGTAACATTTTGACGCGCGGCAACGCACGAGTCAGTCAATTGTGAAGCTTGAAATTCTAGATTCGAAATTAAATTCATACCTGTGGCACTCTTAAAAAAAAAAAGAAGAGTTATATAAAACTACACAAATAATATAACAGCTCAGGTAAATACATAACGCAAAGAGAATGATTCAAACTGCATGCGAGTATGTGGTTTCAGCAATACCATCGACCATAGCAACCGCCATAGCAACAATCGAAAGACAGCACAAATCTTTGTAATAACTGACAAATTAAACATAACAAATATTCACTGAATGAAGATAATGACTTTTAATCTTAAAATATTGCATTTTCCATTGAGAGTAAAAGGAATGTTTGTCTTTTGTGTGTGTATGTGTTACTGTTGACAGAATGGAGGCATCTCCCAATTTCAGAGCCGTTGTTGTGAAACTAATTCGTTTTGTACTGTGGACCAGTGTTACTATCACACATTTTGATGCGAGGCCGGGTTTATTTGAGGAGAAGCAGAGCAAATTTACGCGTAGGCTGGTGCTATTTGAGTGCAAGGGCAGAGTTTGTGGGAAAGAATCACAAAACTTGAAGGCGAAATCAATAAATAGTGTTCTCCAATTGAAAGAACACGCTATTTAATAAAGATAGAAGAGAAGAAGAAGAAAGAGAAAAAAAAAAACTACCTAGTTATGATTACGCCTGGAGCAAAAAGAGATCACAGTGCAATCTAATTCAACTGATGAGTTATCAAGCATCTCTGTGTCCTCATAAGACTTCACTCAGCTGTACTGGGGAGACTGCATCAGCCTGCTGTTATGTAACCAAGTTAGCATTAAGGCTTAAGTGAGTTTGAATGTAGANATGTAGATTGGCTTTTTTTTTTTTTTTTTTTTTCTTTTCTTTTTTTTTGGCTTTGTTTTCTCCTGGGGTACAAAATGAAAAGAGCAAAACAGAAGGGGTGGAGGAAAGAGGACATGGAGAAAAGTGACAAGAGAGTCAAGTATAAAAATACCAGCAGTGGATGACAGGTGACAAGAGACAGATAGAGGACGACAAAAGAGACTAAAGGAAGACAAGCGAGTTAGTTAGGAAGAGAGAAGGGAGGAAAGGCGAAATAATGAAAAGCAGGGAGAGGAAGTGATAGAGTGATAGAAAGAGAAAAACAGAGAGAGAGAGAGAGAGAGAGAGAGAGCAAGGGTTGTAAAAAGGTTGATGCTACATTGGATCAGAAGGAGGGACAATTTGCAAAATTCTAACCTTAACCTACGCTCATACTGCTGTTTCATCCTACCTAACATTTACCTTTGTTTAGGTACACCGGAGAATGACGAGGTGTACTGTGATGATAGAGAGAACGTCACGTGGTGAGGGAACGACACATGCTGGAAAAACACATACACACACACACACACACAGAAGGGAGAGGGAGGGATACAAGGGAATGGCAAGGGAGGCTGGCCGAGAGCAACTGGAAGGCAGAGGGAGAGAAAGAGGGAGGGGTAGAGTTGGAAATAAACAGAGTAGCCGTTCCTCCCAGCAGCCAGTCTGAGGCAGAGAGCGACTACTGCCTCAGATATCTCAGCTAACGGCTACGGCTCAAGGCTCTAGTGTACTTTGGAGTGGGATAGACTTGAGGGCTCAGGTCACCGGGAGGTTAGCTCACCGTGTGGGGATTGGCCGGTGATTTAAGCATCTTCCTTCTTGGAGGTTTATAGATCAAGCTGTTAGCTACACTCAAGACTATTAGTCATCTGCTCTGAGTGACAGCTGCCTGATATATCATGTAAACAAGGCTGAACGGGACACATGTAACTGACTAAAGTGTACCGAGTGCCGGGGAGGCTGAAACAGCAAAAGAAAGAGCTGCTGGCCGGGGGTTTCTGCTTTTGCTCTGCTTCTGAAATTACTGCAAAGGGAACAACATGCATATCTTACAGCCGTACTGCATCAACAGGTTGGTGTATTTGTGTGAATCTATGTCTATGTATGAGTGCACATGTGTACCACTGCTTGCAGCACCTTTACAACAGATAACATTAACTGTTGGCGTGTATGGTAAACTCATTTAAGAAGCCTCTATTTCTGTTTGCATTATTGTCCCTTGCTGTTTTTTAAAGACATTTATTAGTAGTCCACAAATTAGATTTCCAAATGATTAAATTACTTTTATTTAATAAAATGCCTGGACTTCTCAAATAAAACAAATCATCTAGTTATCCACATGATTCAAGTACTTTTCGTAAACTTATTTGTTGCTGTCATTCTTGGCACTAAAGTAATTAGTAGGGAAGTCCCCCCCCAAAGTAGTACATTGTGTTCATATTACTGTGACGCTTTATTTGTTTAGGAGCAGGATCTGAAGCCTGGCAATCAGCTAATGTAAATGTGTCTTCTTCTTTGTTACCTTTTGTCACTGTATCAGTTGCTATAATGGATGTCTGCGAAGAAGTCACTGAGTTAACCAATTTCCTATTTATTGAAGCGCCCACCCCACCACAGCATCCTCCTGCTGATGATCTTTCAGCTGATGCCCTCAGGACAGAGCCATAGACTGGATCTTGTGTCTGTCTTTGTAACCACAGCATTGGTGGTGCAACTGTAGTACAACGTGTTCCCAGAGTGGTGTATTTAAAGCCACTACTTGTCATATGTTACTGTAATTATAGCACCATTCAAAGCCTTGTAGCAGCATGCATCACAGTCTTCCACAATGTGTTTTAATGCTATCAGTAGAGCCAGACTGACAGATATTATCAGATGATAATGGCAGCATATCAGCATATATACGTATCAGATATATTGTCCAGTATGCACCTGTATTTTTAAAAAAAAATCTTTTTAAAAAGTTATGTAGGCATAGTTGTCATAGTTGTATGTAGCCTATATTAGATTATTTTCTTAATTCAGAATGTTTACCTGAACTAACTTAAGCTACAAACATTAGCATGTCTGGCTAACTCCTATCTGCAGTAGTAACTCTGCATTACAGGCAGCCTGAGACACAGTTTTCAACCGACTTTTGAAGCTAATGTTAGCTTAATTAGCTTGTTGAAAAATACACTGGAGACAGTTTCTAGCAGGTAAAATCAGTGGTTGCTGGCCAGAAATGAGAAGTCTGCTTTTGTATCCCACTGTCTGAAATCAGTAGCTTATTTAACTAGTGAGCTACAGCTTGTTAAAATTACATTGGTGACAGTTTCTAGCTGGCCAAATCAGTGGGTGTTGGCTAGAAATAAGAAGCCTTCTTTTGTATACCACTGTCTAAAATAAATAATGTTAGCTCTATTAGATAGTGAACTACAGCTTGTTAAAAATACGCTAGTGGATGAAAAAGAAGCCTGCTGTCATGTACCACTGTCTGAAATTAATCATGTTAGCTTACTTATCTAGTGAGCTACAGGTGTTAAAAATCTGCCATTTCAGCTGGCAAAATCAATGTTTTCTGGCTAAAAATAGGAAGCCTGCTTTTGCATGTCTGAAATCAAAGGGCCCATTATTATTTTAAAAATGTTTGTTTTGTTTTGCTTTTCAATCTTATTCCCAGTTGCAGCGACTGTCACTACTGTACATTAGCTGCACAGCTACAAGCAGCAGCTAGCTTGTAAACATAATGGAGCCAGTTATTTCATTCAGGAGTTATTTAAGATCTAAAAAAGAGCAATACTGAAATTGAGTGAGATACTTAAATTAAAATTATAACACTATGATGGTGTTGCTGTGTGACCACTAACAACTTCACTATTCAGTCTCTTTAGCTTGTTCTGCTTCCTCTAAGTGGCCAAAAATAAGTTAATACTTGCTGTTTTATTTAAATGTGTGTTTTTATCACTCTAGAGTATCCATCACACTAATAGTAACTAATAGTACTCACTGTGTCTGTTCTTTGCTTTGAAACTGTTTTTTTTTTTTTTTTAAGGTTCGCAAAATAGACACTAGACTTCCTGAAGATATTTTTACTTTCCCTCCACATCCTGTAAAACTGAGGCATTCCTTCATGTTGCTTGAACATATGGTGGACATAAATCTGTCAACACTGACACTAATTGTCATTTTAATTGACACAGAAATGTTCATATGTTTCTTTTCTGTTCTTTCGCTCACCTCACATTGATCAGCAGCAGGAGTAGACGGTTTCCCACTGCGTTGCTGCCTGAACACAGCAATGTGCACAGCAATAAAATTAATAAGTTCACTGAAGCGTGAAGAGCAGCAAGAACTGAGAAAGCGACGTCAGAGGATTTTTTTTTTCTTTTTTTTTTTCTTTTTTTTTTTGGTAGTTGGAAGAGCGGAGTGGATTTGACAGCTACAAAGAGAGAGGGAGGGGTGAGAGGATGGTGGTACTGATGTTACCTAATACTGCTGATAGAAGTTTAGGGTGGAGGTGGAGAGGGATGTGGTAGAGGAGAAGGAGGGAAGAAATGGCTGGGAGGAAAGATGGAAAGTTCGGTGTAACTGGTAGAAAGAAATAAGCAGTAGTGAAAGTGGGAGGGGCATAAAGAGAATGAGTGAGTGAAAGTTTATGAAGGAAAGAGAAGAAAATTCAGAATGGGAGGGGTGGGGAGCAAACAGCCAGACATTGGGATAGACAGAAAGAGAGAGAGAGAGAGAGAGAGAGAGAGAGAGGATGGTAATCCAAATCTGCTGCCAGGAGCAGATGCGGACTCGATCCTGTGAGAGTGAGAAGAGAGGAAGGATCGAGAATTATAGAAAAGTATAGGATGAAGGGAAGAGATGAGTGAAGGAATTATTTATATCCTGCAGTATGTGTGTGCGAGTGTGGTGTATGTATTTGTACGTGACTGTACATACGTGTGTTTATCCAAGCATGTGAAGCATTGGTGGTATGATTTGTTCAGTTTCTCAGTAATCCAAATAGACACTGAAAGCACAAGGTGTACTAGCCTTTAATTACATATATGTACATAAATATACATATATTTATATCTGTACAAAGCAAAATGAATCCATAAAAAATATTCACCAAGAAAAATGGGATTACAGTTATAGCACATTGTGAGAGACTCTCAGTTAAGCTGCTCAAATCTTCTCTCATCTTCACTTAAGCAAACTTAAATGCACATAGCATGCCAAAAGCAGTCTGACACAAGCCCATTCCTTTTCTTTTTATAGAGAAGATTTTCAATTCTTTGTTCATGTGGAAAGTTTAGCAGTTGTACTATAGACCGAGACAGTCTGTAAGCAGGCGATCACTTACAAGCCATTTATTTATTTATCAAGATCCCCATTAGTTGTGGCAACACCACAGCCATCAATAGTTCCGACACTATTAGCATCACAGAGGACTGCGTAGGTCAAGCAGACCACTGGACAGAGAAGCGTCACATCTGTCCCAACCTCTGGTGTATTATTATATTGCTATTATATTATCATTATATCAGTGGTATATCTTTAAATGACAATAATATCTTTTGTCACAATTATTTGTGCAGTATATCGTCTGTTAAAAGTATCGCAACAGACCTAGCTCTATGAAGCATTTTAGCGTCTTTTAGCGCACTGCTTTGGCTCTCGGGCTGCAAATTTCTCTCTTTTAAATCGTAAAGCTAGTCGCTAGCTATTGAACAGCTATCGGACACCAAAACAGATGCTCATCAACTGATTAGTAACATGACTCCAAATGATTACCAACATTGTTTCATATCTATTGAGCGTGTAAACAGATAATGGTTTACTAACATGCCATAGCAACCTCATGACGTCAATATTGTCTTTATAGCTTATTCTGCTGCTGCGTCTTTAAGTTTGAGTGGGTTGTATTGATATTGTTATGTCGGGTAATAGTCAATCAGCAGAAATTCAGTCAACAGTTGATCGCTTACGTTATCTTGTCGTTATCTAACTTGGCTGAAATTAAATGTATGTGTTACATAGCTGAGGAATTAATAATTAGCTATCAATATCCTGCATTACAGATTGATTTACTTTAGATTATGAATTGCAAAAACAATAAACAAGTAAACATTTATTGGTTTTGGACTATTGATCAAATAAACAAGAATTTTGAATTTTTAAATGTAGTTACATTTTATCATATCATAAATTATATAATGACTCAGCAAATTGGTAGGTAATGAAAATCTTTCATGTCTGCAAATAAATAATGTTTTACAGCATTATTATTGCTCTATCTTTATTTCCATTTCCCTCTTCTCCCTCTGTTGTGACCTCTGCAGGTGGCCAGATGTGCCAAAGAGAAAGAGAAAGAACAGCCAATGTTCGGTGAAGAGTATGTCTGGTAAGAGATTTTTCTATTCATCCGCCTTCACCTCTTTGTTTTTCCCTAACCCGCCAAGACACCACGTGAGCACAGTTCCAAACAGGTTACTTGTAAGGCTCCAGGCCTTTTGATGTTGCCGGAGGATTCAGTATAGCCCATCACTTTGTAGCTGGCTCCCTCCTGGGCTTTGAATAGTGTCCCAAGTGTCATTACTATGATAATCTCCTCCTCAACATTTTTATATTTTTTTTTTCCTTCAGAGGCTTTGTTGGATATAAATTAGCTCACCTAAGTCAGCAAAGCCTGAGCTTACAAGGTGTGTTTGAGTACAGAAATACACAAAACTCTTAACGAACAAAACTGAATTACAGAAGCACCAAATGGGACAAATTTAGTAACAAAATGAAAGTGACTTACAGTTTGAGACTCCATTTAGGAGTCATTTTACAATCATACAAGAATGAAAAACATTAAATTAAAGGACCAGGTAGTATTTTTTTCTTTTTCCACAAATGCAGTTAACTTTACACTTTCAATATATTCATAACCTTTTTTTATATATATCTGGGCTCTTTTACTCCTCTTTACTGATTCAAACTCACCTTCATCTGATATTTAATGTTTAATATTTAATGCAGTGAAATTACAAGCAGTGTTTTTTCTCTAGTGACACTCGACTCGATTTTGGTTTGGCTCAGCTTTGTAGCGTCCCGGTTTAAATTTGACCCGAGGCTTCTGTGACTCACCTCAACATGCAACATGTTTCATTTATATTTTTGTCACACCTTGAAGCCAAATGCGAGTGAAAGAATGAAATATTTTGTGCAGCATTCAGATTAAGTAAAAGTAAAAAACATACATCAATCGTAAAAAAGTAACAGCCGTATTCATATAGGGGCTTTAACCATGTGGTAAATCGGATTTATTACAGTTTTAACATTATTCTAAAAAGATTTAAGATTAAATCATCTCTGTTCAATAAGTAAAAACAAGGACATATTTGTGATTTCAGAAAAAAAAACACACACTCCAGCCTCCAGCAAAGTGTAAAAGAAGAGCAGCTCTCAAGTGATCACACGATGAATCACATGCGATCAATGCTTAAAGCGGAACCAGACACGAGATTTTTTTTTTTTTTTTTTACATCTACTCAGTTGAAAAACAAAAATCTCAGTTGTGTCATTTCACAGTTTCAGCACCAAAAAAAACAAAAACTTATTTAAACGTGGGTCAAATGATGAGAAACTTGCATTGGG
>JANJYP010026777.1:0-10447 GCA_024605115.1 Rastrelliger brachysoma | reverse complement strand
CATACCATACCATACCATACCATACCATACCATACCAGTTTAGTTGATTGTTCAGTCAAATTGTCATTATGTAATTTGTACTCCAGAACAATATTTTTTCTTAAACTGAATGTCAGCTCAGATCACCTCATCTTCAACTTCCCATTTTCCTGATATCTATCATATATATTTAAACATATTTAAGCAGAGAAACAGTTTTGGTTCAAAGCATCTGCAGCATGCAGTGCGTTCCTAACAGCAGTATCATAAGATTGCCAAATGTTTCGCCATCTCCTTTTCTCCACTCTTTTCTTAACACTCAACTTCCCATATATTATAGATGGGTTTTATGGACTGTGTTTCCACAAATCAACCATTGAATAGATTTGTCCCTGAAAAAATAAAATATAAAGAAAATCACAATTGTGATAGTGCATGAACGCACATAAACACACTCTCACAGAGTCTGCGGGGGGCCTTTAACAGTGGAGCAGAGGAAATGACCACCATAGTGGTAATAGTCTTTGTTTATCACTCTTTCCTGCCTTTTTTCCTACTTGTCTCTTTTCTTGATTGCCCAACACAGAATTGAGGCAGAAAGTGTCCCTAAAGGGTTCATACACATATACTCAAACAGTGTGTGTTCTGGTGGCTGTATAGTGTGTTTAAACTGATGGCTCTCTCCTTTCTCTATTTCTGTTTTTCTCTGTCTAGATACTTTGCCGATTGACTTCTTTGTTCTCTGTCAGTGGTTTATTTTCTATTTCAATGCCATGCAAGTATTGGTGTTTCAGGTTCAAAAAGTCAACACCTTTTTTTTGTCACCTCACACTTTGGCCCTGAGAAATAGTTGATTTGCAAACATTTTATTCTCTCCAAGTGTGTTCTTTTTTTCTTTTTGTAAATGGAGCTGTGTTTATGAGTGAGAGCTGTAAAGATGCCCAGGTTTTAAAGATAATGAGGATGATAAAAAGGAGGATAAAGGGAGGATAACGTGAAAGAGTATGGCATAGAAAAGAATGGAGAGGGAGCAAAAGGGTGGTAAAAAGAAAGAAGAAAAGGAGGAAAGGTGAAAGAGAAAGACGTGGACAAAAAGAGAATGGGGTAACCGTGAAGAAAGGAATAAGTGTCACTGTAGAGAAATAAAGATTTAACTTCATACTTACACAATAAAACACCCGCATCCCTCATAGACGCTCAGTGCAATTGCAGTTTAGTGTTGGCCACTGAGGCTGTGATCACACCTAGAATTAATTCTCTTAAATCGAAACCACAGTGGAACAAAATCAACTCAGCGCCAGCTTCGCTTTTACTGACACTGCTCAGGCAAACCAGCTACCTTTAAGTGAATAAACCTTATAAATAAACCTGTCATCCTGCAAGGGAAGACTTTTTGGAGTAAGGGGTCACCAGAATAAATTTGATTCAAATCCCTTTAACTTCAGCAGGAATCCATCAGCTTGTCTCCATGCTGCACCGTAATTTACCTCCTCTGGAGTTCATACCATCATCCAATTACATAAGTTGACACATGTGACAGTCCCCCAAAAACTCTATTTACTACATTTCATCTGGAGCTTCAATTCAAGAAGGAGTGTAGAAAGGATAGTCCTGTGATTCTCAGGGTTATGAGACATTTTATATAAATGGGGCAAAGCAGTGGCTGTCAATTACAGGAAAAAGAACATCAAGACAGTTGGGATAAAGCTGGATTCAGTTGGATAAAGGCAGCATTTGTGTTCATTACGGTGAGTGCTCTTGTGCCCCACCACACTATCATAGCCCTGAGCAATGACCTGGGATGGCTAATTAGGCCTCGCAGATATGGATGGGATTTATGTGTACAGCTTCGCCTAGCATCATTCTGTCACTCACTGAAATGACCCGAGCCACCTGAGCACACTCAATCACCGGGCCAAACTCATATGCATACACATTTGCCAGTGTGAATGCATGCAGATGTACATGCATGCCTCACATTCACACATATTGAATATATTGAATGTGTAGCATGGGATCTAGGGGTTCATGTGAACTAAATACACGTGCATGGTGTTGGTCACATTAAAAACACGCCCATGCAACACATAGACACACACACACACACACACACACACACACACACACACACACACACACACACACACACACACACACACACACACACACACACACACACATGCTACTTTTTTGAATGTTTTTGTAGGCCATGCTTTAAATAACCTTCCAATCCCATTGGCTTATTCCCCTTGCTCTAATACCCATTCCTCACTTACTCCCACCCCAGTCCTCCCTCCCTCCTATCTCCTCCATCCTTCGTCTCCTCACCCTCCGTGCCCCTGTTAAACCCCCCCTGGGAGCTTGCGTAGCGGGATGTGTGGCTAATTAAGGCGACCTATGCGGACCCTGCGTGTTCAAGTCCCTCTCCTTAGAGATGTACAGTGTCATAAAATGAGCGGCGTTGCCGATGCTAACACTGACTCCCTGTCCCCTGTGTTGGTGAGTGTGTGTATGTGTTTATGTGTCTCTGTGAGGTGTCAAACGTTGGAGATATCCCAGGCCCTTTTTGCTTTTCTTTTTTTTTTTTCTCTGTATGCTCTCTTATTCCCATTCCTTCCTCTCCATGCATCCCGCATGTCCTCCCTCTCTCCTTCACACCATACAACTTGTCCCGCTTTCTCTCTCACCCAACCCTGCACTCTCTACTTGTCCTTTCTTTCCCTCCCTTTTTCAGTCAGCTCCATTCTATCAGTCCCCTCTCATGCTTTCGCCTTCCCTCCCTCCTTAGGTAATGGGAAGCCCAGGGTCCCATTGCTACTGTTTAATTAATTCTTTTCATCGTGTTAAATCAAAAACTAAGCTTGTGTCCTTGACATGAGAGCTCTCCAACTTGCACAAGCGGGCAAACAACATAAAAACTGAGGGGACCATAAGGCCTCCCTATCCCAAGAGGAGGCTAAAAAGATTCGTTGACAGAAAAAGGAATGAGATTAAAAAAAATTTAAAAGTTGCTTTACTTTGAGGGACCGAGGAATGCCTTTCGACAGACAGGGAGGAAAAAGTGGAGTATGGAAAGAATGGAAGAAAATTATGGAAGTGGTACTGCAATCTTCTTTGTGAATTGTGTTTTGATTGAGCAACTTTGGGAAAAGAGGAAAAATCCCAGAGGGAAGTGGTTTTAAGAAATATGGAGAGAAAATGTCCAGGCACTTCATATTAGAAATGACTCTTCTCTGTCAGGAGCAAAGGAGTAAGTGTCACATTGCTTGAGATCCTCAAAGTCTGCATATAAGGTCTGACAGGATACATTGGTCAACAAAACTACCAACTTACATATCGACAGTTAACTTAGTTTCCTCTGATCATGATCATAATCATTCCCCTAACTTTTCCAATTATTTCAATTATTATTATTCAATTAGCATTATTTATATAGGGATTATTCAGATTCAATCAAATGAAAGCTAATCTCATTTTCTAATTTTATTTGGTCAAATTTAGAGACATAATTGTAGCTATGAAACCATTCTGTGAAACTTCTAATGACTTAAAAATAATTGACATTTATTTTATAAAGACTGAAACAATGACAATCTCAGTGGAAGAAAAACAATACAGGTTAAGGTAAGGTAAGGTAGACTTTATTCATCCCTGAGGGGAAAGTCATCCGTCATAGCAGCACAACACAAAAGAGGAAACGGGACAAATGAAAAAAAAAAAATCTGATTCTGGTGACCATTTTTCTTTTTGGCACATAACCTTTATTTTATAACTTAGATTTGAGTAAACGAACACAGCATGAATGGGAGAATAAGAACAGTGGAGGAACATGCAGAAATCAGGCGAGGGAGGAGGTCTGTGATAAACTGTGCAAACCACAACATTGTGAAATCATGCTGAGAGAGGAGGAGAGGAGCTGTAGAATAAGACAAAGATCAATATATCTGCTTTGACTGAATGTTTTTCACTTTAACGGCCAGCTCGGAGGGTTGGAGGAAGACAGTGGAAAGGAGGAGGAAAAAGAAGCCGAATGTGTTCTTTCATGGCTTTGTTGAATGCCTTTATTTTTCATCCCAAAGATGGGGGAATGTTGACTGGGAGTAAAGGTAGGGAGAAAGAGGATGAACAGCAGGTGGTTGCCTTGCCATGTTTCGATAAGGATGGAAAGTTGAGGAAGACAGAGAGTGATGAGATGAGGCTGTGTTCCTTGCATTGAGGGTCCTTTAAACACATTCATATTCAGTCAGCAGTGGAGGAATGATGTGAAGTGAAAGTAGACACAGGGAGGTTTTCTAAAAGAGAAGGGAGCAGAAAAGAGAGAAGATCAGATTAATCTTAAAATACATGTATTTGGAAGATTTGCCAATCAAACATCATTACCACCGTTGGCATTATATCCCACAGGTTTCCTGTTGATAAAGATTACTTGCTTTTCGTGGCACACTTTTTCAACCAAGGCATCAATGACCCAGTTACTCTTTATTCATTTCAAACAAACTTCCTTTGCTACTGAAAAAAAACAACAACAACCATAAAAACATCACTTCCTGTGTGCCACTTTTTTTCCTTGCAAAAATGTATCCAAGACGCCATTTACACTGTTTCTTTGTCACATCCAGCATGCTGACCTTTTAATGGCTGAGCATACCTTTCTGAGCACAAAACGGCCAACATAAAGACAAAAAACTTAACTACATATGCAACAACACAGCAGAAGTATAAACATGAAGCAAATCAAAAGGACAAAAAACATATTTCAAATAAATGAATATTTCTGATCTACAAACAAAAATGTGGTAGTCTTGGTGCTGTCTGATTAGCTACATTCCTACTGTGCTTTAGGAGGGTGTATCATTTTCTCACGCCTGACTGCTTGACATGCTGTCCCTCCAGCAGTGGCACCTCTTTTGTACTGAGGTCTCAAAGAAATAACAAAGCAAACTGAAGTTTTGATTATATAAAGTTCAAACTCTTGAGTATAATAACACTAATGTTAAAAGTATGGAATTAATTGTGAGGATGATGTATGAAACAAAAGCCATGTGTCATGTCATTTATCTGTTTTTTTTACATACTTTATGTGCGATGTAAATGTGAGGTGCATGCAGTCAAAAAGGCTAAGGTGAAGAAAAACAGCAGACTGCATTATATAATCATTAAGCAAATGTTCCTCACTGCTTCCTCTTCAGTCGCTTATTTCTCCTCTATGTATTTGCAACCTTTTAGTATTGAAACCAGTAACCTTTATGCCTTGAGGCCTGCAGCTTTAACCTCCAGTCTTCTCTTAACCAGTTTTAATCTATACATAAGTACACACCTGTTTACATTATCCCTATAGATGTAAACAGGTGTCATATGTTTGACTATTAAAAAACCAATAATGCATCTCTACCTAAGTTTGTTTGTGCCTCCTGGCGTGACAGTGAAACACTTCCTTCCCTTCTAGCTTTCAGTAATTGGTTCCTCCAGTCAATAAAAGGTTTACATGTGTTTCATAGCTGACAACAGCACCTGTCCTCACATCTGATGCTTCCTCATCTCCCCTTTCTTTCTTACTTACCCCCCTTTGTCTTTTCATCACCATCTCAGTCTTTTTCACTCAATCTTCCTCTGCTGTGTTCCTTTGTTTCAGCCTTCTTTTTAAATTTCTTTCTGTTGATATGTTCCACCTCTCTTTCTCTCTCATCATCTATTTCCATCCCTATTTCAGTTTCTTAACAAGCTGCTTCCTGTCTGTCTGGCACAGCTGTTGATTACCTAATTACCTTGCCTTTCACGTGCACACACACAAACACACGTACACACACACATGGGCACAGGCACACATGCATTCTCTCTTGTATGTACAAAAACAAAGAAAAAGATTGCTATGGCTAAATATATTGTTCACATTCATCATAAAGGCTGTATGCCTGACACATATTTTGTGAAAAAGCTGTTTGGTGTGTGTGTGTGTGTGTGTGTGTGTGTTTGTTCATGAACATAGTCTAATATATTTAGATTATTGCAGCTAAATAATGTCACATATTGCAGCAACTATACAACAGCAGACCAAGCTTCTAAACAGACTCCATTATGAAGCATAGCCCTCATCTGGTCGGCCCACTGGACCTAAGACTGAAAAAAATGAATAGTGTTCAATGGAGAGAAAATAATTATTTTCTGATCCCTCTGTTGTTGTGCCTGAGATTACACAAATGTTGTTTATGGGTTTAAATAATACTTTTTCATGTCAAGACTTCGGCTGTTTATTGTGTCATTGTTCATTGTTTATTAAATGCTGTTGTGAAAACACAATGGGAAACTGTTGCAGTGCGGGTGCTGACGTAGTTCACTCACGTCGAGAAAGCAGCAGCTGTAGTTCACAGAGCGGGTTGACACAAAACCTAACATTATCAAACTCCTTCCCACTAAATTGTAGTCTTCTTTAAATTATCTTTAAATATCACAACCAACATATGTGAAATCCAATTAATGTTACATTTTTTATGGATAGTCTTTAACATAGCAAAAATATTCTGTTTCTCAATTTTAACCCCTTAAATGCCAGTCTTTGCGACTAGAACCCCATGTTTTTTAAAGATAAAAAACACAAAAAGTATGGATGCAAAGTGGAAAAAAAAAATAGTGGGATTATCAGAGCTTGGAGGTGTCATAAATTGATATGGACATGGATTTGATTTTCATATTTCGTGTACTGTCAGATTTAATAATAAAAATAATGTTAAAGGTCCTTAACACAAAAAAGGCAGCTTTTAAATATTGCCATGTAAATATTATCTATTAATGTCAAGATGCATTTTTTAATTGATATTCAGTCCTCACCAANAGGTCCTTAACACAAAAAAGGCAGCTTTTAAATATTGCCATGCAAATATTATCTATTAATGTCAAGATGCATTTTTTAATTGATATTCAGTCCTCACCAAAAATAGCAAAAATTGATTTTGCTTCTCAATTTTAACCCCTTAAATGCCAGTCTTTGTGACTAGAACTCCATGTTTTTTTTTTAAGTAGCAGTCTGTAGGACTGTGGCCATAGCTGTTGCTGCAGTTAATTTCAAAATACTGCAGCGTGTTGTTTCCCCTCCCCTGCCCTCCAGGTTGCCAGATAGTCACACACTAGCCTCTGCTCTGGTCACTCACACAGTCAGTCTCAAAGTAAAGATGATGGAGTCTCATCTAAGTCTCTAAAACATTTTAGACTGCATTAGTTACTACCTGCAGCAGTAGTACATCTACATCTGTTATCATAGTAAAATATCTCCTGTGTGTTCATTNCTGCAGCAGTAGTACATCTACATCTGTTATCATAGTAAAATATATCCTGTGTGTTCATGTTTCTGTAGCTTTTTACTCTACCTCACAGTAACTATGAGTCGAGTACTATGACCTCTCTAAAAAACAACCAAAAAATTTTAGTTCTGGATATTTATTGAATTGGCCTGTAGTGTATGATTATGGAATGGAAATTCATGGAAATCACTTGTCATAGATATGTGGTACTGGGAAAATAGTGCAGTTTTGTTAAAAAACAATAAAAAAACTATATATATATAATTTTGAAGAGTTACCCACCAATTGATGAAAAAAAGACAAAACAAACTACAATGGCAGACCATTCAAAAAATGAATTTTGAATGGATGTCAATATCACAAAAAATGTGTTAACATAACTATTTAGTGTACACAGTGCATTAAACACTTTTTTCCCCCTTGAAATATCAAAATACACATCCTGGACAAATGTCACATCATGTGCATCATTACAGCCAAAGTTATCCAAAAATAAAAACACAAAAAAATTGTGTAGGGGTGCAAGATGAAATTTACTCAAACAAATATTCAGATANTCCAAAAATAAAAACACAAAAAAATTGTGTAGGGGTGCAAGAAGAAATTTACTCAAACAAATATTCAGATTATCCAGTTTATTTGAGATATTGACCAGCTCTTCCTGAAATAGAGTGACACTATAATGGGGTTAGATTTGGACATGAAAAGTTTAGTGAAACTGTGGTTTTGGTTGAATTTCAGTAATCACATCATGTTTTGTGCTGCAGGTCACTATTGACTTTTTTCTTTATTAAACCAAGACCATTATTTTTCCCTGACCTAACTGAGTGCTGTCAATGAATAATAAAAAAAGTTTAATAATGCCGTACTCATGTGAATATTCAGATCAGATATTTTGGAAGAAAACAAATTAAATATGTTGACATTGAACAACATCAACAATTTCTCATAATATTGACAGAAAACATAATTAAGTCAGTATTACATTTCCTTCAAAAATGATTTACTGTTGCAACTCAGTAGTACATAAACATAATTTCAAGGTTGTTTCTAACCATGTGCCAGCAACACTGAACCATCTTGTCTAAGCGGAGCCTCTGGGTCTGTGTTGAGTTGTCTANTCTAACCATGTGCCAGCAACACTGAACCATCTTGTCTAAGCGCAGCCTCTGGGTCTGTGTTGAGTTGTCTTGCTTAGAGATTGTGTTTTATGGTATATTTTATGGTTTAATTAATTCAATTAACAAATGGAAACTGATNGTATATTTTATGGTTTAATTAATTCAATTAACAAATGGAAACAAACTGAAGTAAAAGAATGAGTGATTAAAGCAAGTGAGACATAAAACTCCAATTGGCACCGTTGGAATATCTCACCCCTAGAGGGAAAATAAAAGACCTAACATCAATCTAAACAGAGAATGGATAAAGATAATCCATAAATAGTGTGTTCGGACAATAAAGTATGATAACCTTAAAGCTCAGAAAGAGAGAGGAGAAGTGTGTATATTATAATATATATATTATAAGAGACAAAAATAATTGTTTGTGTGTTGCTCTACTTTCTTTGTGTGTCCACATATGTCATGTTAGTCTTACATAAATAAAGGTTTGGACTAGATCAATGTGCAAGATGTTAGAAAATTTTCAGATTAGATAATCAGATAATTAGATTGATGATCATATCAGAATTCCGATAATCAGGGTGACTTTTCCTTTAAGGATTTTAACAGTGACTCAAGAAACTGAAATCCATTTCCATGGCTCTGTCTCTTCATCTCCCTCTCTCTTTTTCTTGCTTCCTTTTTCAATCTCTTTTCTCCTAGCTCCATGTAATTAAATTCAAAGGTGCTTTTTGGGCACACAGTAGCGTAAAGAAGTGCTGATTGCCAAAGGAAAAACCAACAAATAACAGATGAAATAGGTCACCTATTAAATACAGTGACAGCTCTGTCCCATTTCATCCATTCACACCCTCCCTTTCTACCACTATTGACTTTTCAACCTCTTTCTCGCCTCTTCATTTTAGCATTGGTGGAAACCTCTTTCTCAGTCTGTGTCTCTCTCCCCTCTCTGTGATTAACGGTTCTGATTATGTGTGCCAGGATACCCATTAGCTTGGACACATGCAAAGGCCTCTGCCCTCCTTTCCGTTACACACAAACACACTTGCACATGAACACACGCAGTGTTTGGTTTCTGCCATAACCCACAAACAGGCCCACATTTACACATGCCTCCACACACTCTCTCTATCTTACACAGCTTTCATGCTCATGAGACTAATTATCAGTCAGGTGTGTCATCTTATATTTATTTGGGCCAGTGAGGTGCTAACAAGCATTTCTCTCTCCTCTTCTTCGTTTTCTTTAATTTGCCATCTGTCTGTTTTTATCACTTTTTTCTCATCATCCCTTCTCTTCTCTTTCTCTCTTTGCCTTTTTCTTCTCTAACAGACATTGCTGAGGCAAGGGTTTTATAGGCTGTGTTCTGTGTCAGATTCAATGAAAAACTGCCAGAGACAAGGGGGTGAGAATGAGGCACTGCACTGCATTAAAATCAGACAGAAACAAAGGTGTGTGGGGTTTTTTTGTCTGCTTTTTATTTTTATCAGGCGACTGTTGCAAGTTTTACTCAAGGAAAATTGTCTCAGCAGCCTTTGCAGCACTTTCAGTGATGTGGTGGCGAACAAAAAGGTGTATGATCTATGACCTTCAGTAGGTGGCTTTCATAGAAATAAATAACCACCTAAAAGTCCAATACAAACAAAACACAAAGTGAATTCCTTAAAAGCTAGCTATGCCACTGGGCTTTTCCCCAACCATAAGCTGTGATCCCACTTACACTGTTGGCAGCTTTGACAGTGAGGGGCGTACTGCTGTTGCTAGGCAACAACATAATCATCTGTCGATCTCTTGTGTGCCAGCGTTAGTGATAACTGTCTCTGATATTGATCTGCAACCGCTACTTACTTATCTTAACTGAGTTTAATCTCACATCTTTCTGGGCACCACACTGCGGACTGTGAGGCCTGTGAGGTCTGGCTTGAAATTTTGGACCTGTCATTCAAAGCAAAGTGGATGTGCAAGCAAGATATTACTGGTGGATTTGTAATCTATATAAGAGTTTCCCTGAGGAGGGAACAGTTCCTCAATACATGTCTGCAGAATATA
>JANJYP010026774.1:0-18567 GCA_024605115.1 Rastrelliger brachysoma | reverse complement strand
CACACACACACACACACACACACACTGTCATGTCTTGTAGTGGCCTATGGTTCAGTAGTTTCCAGGTACATCCATTATTGAAGCCACAGATTAGTCTGTCTCGTCTCTCTCTCTCTTTCTCATCTCCCTGTGCATCCCCACCTCGCTTTCTCATATTTTCAGCTCATAATTCAAAGTGCCCTATCACCATGATCACACTTTCTCTTCACATCACTAAAAACGTTGGAATAAATCACAATGACGGCAACAAAACACCTCTTTCTCTCTCATTTTGAAATTACACCTTTTTTTTTTTGCTCCACGTTACTCTGATTTTTCTTTTGAAATTACAGAACAGTTTTTTTTGTTCATATCCTGCACAACATTTCTCACCATTCAGATCTTCTTAAATATATATGAAAATCTACTGTGAAATGATGGTGCGGATCCTGCCGTCAATGCATGGAGACATAATTATGGAAGTGAATGCAGATTAATGAGAATGTTGTGATTGTGCGCTATGTTTAAGTGTTCAGTAGCAGAGGCGATAAGTGCTGTTGTAATCAATTGATTGTGTGAGAAACCAGCAGGTGACGTGCATGGAGAGGGGGCCGACGGAGGGAGGAGGGATGGAGGTATAGGGGAGGAGAGAGACACACAGGAGGCGAACGTTGACTTGGTGTTGTCTAGTTTGCTGTGGTGTCTACTGAGAGACAGATTCCAGATGGGAGTAGGAGGTGATCGCTACACTCCTCCTCCTCCTCTTCCTCCTCATACTTTCCTCTTCATGCTTGTCCTCCTTCACTCTCCAGTTGCTTTGTATTACTCACCCCCTCTTCTTACTTTTCTTTTCTTTCTTCCCTTCACCCTTCCACATCCACCTCCTCTTCTCTTTTCTCCTTCCCCGCATCTTTCTTTTCTCTTTAGTTCCTTCTTCTTACATCCTGTGTTCCCCTCCTCCTTCTCCTTCTCCGCCTCCTCTTCTTTCATCTCTTCATTCTCTACCTTCCTCTCCATCCTAATCCTTCTTTCCTTATCTTAGATCTTTTGGTATACCTCTGTCTTCTTCCCTTTGCTCCCCTCCACCATTCGTTCCTGCTCTCCTCCTTTTCTCCTGTCCCATTTCATATCTTTCAGTTCAGCTACATTTTTTGTTCCTACGTTTGCTTTAATTTCTGACCTTTTTCTGCACCTCCTATCTTCTCCTCCTCCCTACCTGCCTCTTCATCCTACCCTTTCTCCTCTCGTCCAGTCATCCCCAATATCTTTGATCTTTACATCCCTTCTCCCAGCTTCATTTTTTTGTCCTCCCTCCTGCCATTCTCTCCATGTCAGGATGAATAGATGCCACCTCTCCTCTCCTCCTCACATCTGCGTTTGTTCCTCATCCACTCCCTTACCCTTTTTCCTCCCTTTCCTCCTCCTCCTCTGTCCTAATCAGGCCCCCTACCTTTTTCCATTGCTCCCTCCAGCTTCATTTTACTTTACTTGTTTTGTTCTCCTCTTTTCTTTTACCTCTCCTTCTCCATTTTTTTGTCATTTCCTTCTCTTCCATTTTCTCATCACCTTTCTGTCATACCTTCTTTCTTCTCCTCCTCCCTCTTTATTCTATTTTCCATCCTACTTTAAAATTTTGAATCCCTCTTCCCAGCTTTATTTTAGAATTTCTCTCCCCCCACCCTTTCTTTCTTTCTTTTGCTGCCTCCCTCTTTCCATCCTTCTGTTTCTCCCTCCTCTGTGTTCCCAGCTGTGAGAGCTGCTGGTGAAAGCTTGGCAACATCCACAGTCTCTGTGCTCTGTCTTTCGCTCTCTCTTTCTATGTATGTGTGTGTTTTCTGTGTGAGAGATTTGCCAATATCCCCTACTGTCTTCCAGAGGTTTTGTGAAGGTGAGACAGGCAGACCCGGCTCAAACCAATCTCCAGCCTTCATGGCTCGATCAAAGCTTAAATGATCAATGCGGCTTAATTTTGCGTATTTTTTTTTTTATCAGCCAGTGTGAGACTGACATGCAGCCAAAATTGGCTTTTTATTAGAAATGTGATCAGTCCTCTTCTGATAATATAGAAGCTCCTTCCTATCCACAGCCAGTCAGTATGCTGTTGTTATTATTGTTATTTTTTGATTAGACATGTGAGTGAAGAATTAATTGTATTGCTCTTGCAGGGTTTTACACAACAGTATATGAATTGAGCGGAAATGAGCTCAGCTGAAGAGCTTCTACTCAATTGTGAAAAGATGGACAGCATTTTAAATTACTGTAAAAGATTCTCACTGAGACAAAATATTGGCTTAAAGTGTGCAGCCTTGACCATTCCCATCGGCTGAGTCACAACACCAGCCAGGAAAGATATTCTGATATTACATGCCGCCACTGAAATGCACCTGCAGTAATATATCCATATCAAACAGGGTTGTAAATCCAACAGGAAGACAGATGTAGGAACGCAAAGCCAGGCAGGCAGGTGCACTGTCTGCCATACACCCAGGTCTATTTTAGTTAATATTTATCATCGTTTATTAATTAAAATGTCACAAAAAAATTTAAAAGACATGACGGGTTCTTGGAAAAAGATACAAGACAATAAAAAAACATTTCCAGTAGCTTCTTCAGGCTATGTCACATCCTCTCTCTCTCTCTCTCTCTCNACACACACACACACACACACACACACACACACACACACACACACACACACACACACACACACACATGGTGAGATTGAGATGTAGCTGATTTCAGCCCATCTGCAGTGGGCAGTGGGCTCTGATTTCTCCTCTGCTCTGACACACAGATCATGGGCAGGTAGATTATTATTTTGGATCATATAGGGACAATGAATACCACAACTGAACGGTATTTGCATGTAAATGCAGACTTTGGTGTATTTGCTGCAAAGTGAATACACAAGAAACAAGCAGTTAAGGTGAGAAGTACAAGAATGCAACTATTGATTGTTATCATTATATGTCAATATAGCAATATTTGTAATTATTAATATATACAATGTGAGAAAGGGATGAAAAATGACTAATCACTATTCATGGTAATGTCCTCAAATGCACATGTCTATTAGTGAAATAGTTACTTTATTCATTGTGTTGCCCACAGAAAGGTGCGCAGCCTATATGATCTTATGAGATATGAAAAATACATTTGCAGGAGTGAAACATGTGTCAGAGAAGTACACAGCACCTTACATTGCTTTGCAAACAAACAACAAAAAAGTCAAAATGCAACAAAAATAAAAACATACATCAAAATATACATATATAATCTAGTAAGCAGTAAATCTAGTAAATCATTATATGGTGGGAAAATAAATATGAAGTGCAGTTTTTCTTCTATCTAACCTTGGCCTTGATGTTCCTCTCAGCATTAACATAGATGTCTCCAACAGGATAAAAACATTTTTAAAGCTCACATTGATTCACAAAACCACCAACCCACAAGCACATGTCCATTCCAAGAAGGTGCTAGTAGTTAGGAGGGGGAATTACATATCTGGGTGTTAAAGTGAGGTTAAAAATGCAGGGGAGGGAGCTGAACCACAAAGCTCTTGATTTGCCGATGTGTTGATGTCACGTCCCGCCCTCACCCATGGTCATGAACTCTGCGTAGTGACTGAGAGGAA
Source organism: Rastrelliger brachysoma (assembly GCA_024605115.1). Taxonomy (NCBI): domain Eukaryota; kingdom Metazoa; phylum Chordata; class Actinopteri; order Scombriformes; family Scombridae; genus Rastrelliger; species Rastrelliger brachysoma. The sequence goes on along the minus strand of JANJYP010026774.1, from coordinate 14,954 downwards.
GAGATTACGGATAAGCCAAAATGAGAATACAGCACTGGGAAAATTTGCATATGAACTAGAAATATCTGATTTAAGAAGTACAAATCTTAAGCAAGCATTTCATTTGAAGTCATGTTATTCAGTGCGGGGCAGCTCTGTCACCTCTGGACTGGCTCTCTGCGTACAGTGTGTTCCCCCTGACATAAGCAGGTATGGAAAATCGATACATGACGTCAGTGTTTCCCTCTGAAATGTTTTCTTGTCAAGTCTGGAAAAGCCTCTGGAGAAGCGTTAGGACGATGCAGCATTTACAGTCTTCTTTAAAGACAATGATGACGTGGTGCAGACGTGTAAAATCTGCACATAATGTCTCATTAGGACAAACTGAAGTCAAAGACTTTTTTTAATGATTATTGTAGATACACAATCAAACAAACTGCGTCATTGCTGCCACATTAGGGATGAAGGGCATTTACCGGAGCTCAGCCAGATCTAATTGTTATACCAGTATTTGTACTTTAACGAGAAGTCTGCTCTTTTCTGCAACCTAAGTGTTCCTTTAATCACTCATCACTCTGATTCAAATGAGGCTGAAATTGTCGCATTCGGTTGCTTCTTGTAAATTCTTCACTTGGGTGCTGTTGAGTCNGTGTGTGTGTGTGTGTGTGTGTGTGTGTGTGTGTGTGTGTGTGTGTGTGTGTGTAAAGGAGAAGGAGAGAAAGAAATACAGAGGGTCTTTGATGCATTGCATGTATAAGACACCCATGCTGATATTTTATACTGTGTTAAACACTGTGTTCAGACCCAGACTGGAGCAAATTAACTGACAATATGACACGTCAGATCAGTGTGGCAGCTTGACGGGCTGACTGATTGAATCAGATCACATTATGTTGAAAATATAGCTGTGTGTACTGTATGTGTGTGTGTGTGTGTGTCTGTGTGGATGGGGGAATACCCTGCCACTGGAACAGTCTGGAATCACGAGACTGTTGTCATGGCAACGCGAGAATGGGAATTTCCCTGGTAACAGACAGGACACGGAGTTACTAGTGGGAAGAGTGGGAATTTTCACCTTGACGATTGTGGGAATGTCACTGTGGCAACGGCTGCTCACGTCCGAACGGAGTATGATTAAATGGATAAATGGGTGTCGGACGGATGAATAGACAGATGAATAGATGGTGAGTGGATGCAGCAGTACAGTTCCCTGTGGAGAAGTATTGATTTTTCATCCATTACAGCAGGGATCTATGCAAACACCAACAATAACACCATTTGAAACTGTAATTGCATTTATAATAGGGCTGTGATTAAAAATCTATATCAAGATAAATTATAGCACATGTACGGTGATGTTTGTCCTAAATGATTACAGTATGACTAGTTTAAAATTCTCAGAGCTGATTGAATTTGAGTACATTTTTCCCTGACTGTGCAGAATCAGAAGTTTGATTTAAAATGTGTACACCAGTGCAATCTCAATGCAAAACTGGAAACAGTGACCTTGACATTCAAACCTTAACCTCTGAGAATAAAGGTGACTGGGTTGTATAGTTTTTAATACAAATGCAATGTGACAATTAAAGATATTTTTCCATAACTTTTACATAGATACATGTTTTTGGCAAATCTAAATGTTTTTCTACAAGGGGAGCTTTACTTAAAAATACACTCTGTACCTTGAATATTCCCACTGGCTGACTCATAACACCAGCCAGGAAAGGTATTCTGTCATTACATGCCACCACTGAAAAGCACCTGCTGTTACAGAAAGCCAGGCTGTCAGGTACATTCCTTGCCATACATATAGGTCTATTTAAGATATGTATAAGCATCATACATGATCATTTCTTGATTTAAATATCACAATTAAAATATGGATGATGTGATACAATCTCATAAATGAGAAGAGATAATGATTAGAAAATAAAACATTTTCCAGCAGCCTTTTCAAGCTGTGCGTCACGCAGAAAAGGACGATGATTTCAGCCTGTCTGCAGTGGGCTCTGATTTCTCCTCTCCTCTGACAGACAGATACTGGGCAGGTAGACTATTATTTTGAATCATAGCAAGAAATACCACTGCTGTCATCTGGATGGGCACTTACTCAATGCATGGAAATATAGCTTTTGTCATATTCATAACAAAGAGGAAACTAGAAAACAGCAGTTACTTAAGAAAAGGAACCTCACCTTTCAAATGTTGCTTCAAGTATCCATACAGGAACTCGAATCAGTGTAAATATGTAATTAACACAGCCAGTCATCTTGACTGTTTGACAGTGGGAGGGATGGGTTTTTCTTCAGCTGCACACTGATGACAAACCTCCTAGTGTGTCAACAAATGTAATGTCTGTATTTATAATCTAAAGATTTATCATTGACTGCTCTGCACAACATGCTAAGTAGTGTTGTGGGAATTTTGTCAATTCGAGTGCTGGTTGCAAGCTTCACAGCTCCTCTTCGCTCTTTTCCCCCTGCTCCCCTGCTGCACAAGATGGATCCTTCACAAAGATGGAAAACACCCCTGCCTATTTTTGATATATATGTATATATATAAACACACACACACACACACACACACACACACACATACACACACACACAGACATATACACACACACACACACTTCATAAACTGGGTCAGTCTGGGCTTTTTCTGTCTGTGCATTAGTGTATACTTTCACACATTTACTCTCTGTCTCTCTCACACACATGTTCAAAGGGGATTCCCGCCCTGCTTTAGTGTAGCTGCACCGACTGAGCCAAAGTCAGCGATGTGGTGTTTCACAGAGGGAGAATGGGTGTGGTCATATGAATTTGAGCGTGAGAGGAGACGTATTAAATAATCTGTTTCACCGACCAGTTAACGTGAGCATATGGAAAATTCTACATTCTATCTACAGCAGAAAGGGTGGGAGTGATGATGATATGACAAGGAAAAAAAGCGCCTGTCTGTACCTGCTGAAGAAGCACTACTATTATCACCCAAAACTAACACAAGTCTCATCGAGTCTTTTTCTTTCTATCTTTGTATTAGTCTCTCATTCTTTGCCTTTATCTAGTGTCAGTCTTTGTCTTTCAGATCCTTCTCATCTCTTTTCTTACTCAGCCTATCTTTCTCCCTCTCCCTCTCTCTCTCTTTCTCTCTCTCTCTTTCCCAGCAGCTGTTTTATTCATTGTGTTTTATCTCAGTAATTTTGTATTTGATGGTGAGATGCAGGAACCACACAGTGAGAGGCACAAATGACTGTGGTTTAATTGAAGCAATATGAAATGAACGAGAACAAAGCACACAGTGACTAAGAATATAAAAAAAAACAACCCAAAAAACATCTGCATCTGCATTCGAACAACAATAAATTGTAATGATGTGCACATCTGGATTTCTACTGCAGGGGATGTAGCAAAAATCTATATATTTGAAGCAGTAATTGAATATATTTTGGTTACACCTGAATTTTGAAACATTGGAGAACCATCCCATCCAAAAAGACACTTGCAATTATCTGACATGTGATATATCTGCAAACCATTAAATTGTCCAATAGATAAACACTTTACAGTATGGACAGATAGAAAGCTGTCATAAGGTTGCTCTTTACCATCAAAGATTCAGAAATAATTTATCAAAATTATTCAAGTGGAACAATGATCACGAAGGAAGGATTAGTCTAAGAATCCTGTAATGGATTGGATGTGCTTGACTAGTCTCTCCACAGGAAATCCCTCAGGATGCAGCAGGTCACAAGTGGTCACATCACGCATGTCCTTTAATGCCAAATTCTACTGTATCTCAAATGTGCCTCCGAGGACTTGCGCAGAAATTGATTTCTAATGATGAATTTGAACTAAGCTGACAAAACTTATTTCGAGTTGTTTTTTAAATTTTTTTTTTTCATTTGTATGTTTATGGTTAACGGCTGTATGATGTATAGTTCTTCTCTCTGTATCCTTGTCTGTGTTTGTGTTGTGTAGAACCACAGCTGAAGGGCATAGTGACCAGGTTGTTCTGCAGGCAGGGCTTCTATCTCCAGATGGGCCAGGATGGAAGTATGGACGGGACCAAAGACGACAGCACCAACNACACACACACACACACACACACACACACAAATACACACACACACACACACACACACACACACACACACACACACGATACACAATCAGGTAGCATCTGTTACAGTGAATTCGGGGAAATTTTTAAAAGTATTTTTGGGCATGCATTTGAGTGGAAAACACTCACACTTAATCCCAATCATTAGTGCTCAGAGCCCTGCTGACTTTCTGTACAGTAACCAGTTAATTACATTTGGGGTTCTCATTTATCAACATGGCTTAACTACAAGTGTGTAGAAGAGCAGCATTGTCCTTTTCCTGACAATGCATTATTGTGAGGCGCAGCAATTTGAGGAGAAAAAGAGAAAATCTGAGCTCAAAACAACAGCGAGGAGTTGTTGCAGCCCAAAACCAGAATTTCATCACAGCAAAGTAAAAGCCATGACATGCTCTCTTACGGCCAAATAGTTATGTAGAAGAAACGTGTCAGTGTCTCAATCCTGCTCTGACTGGATGAAGGTCGAGAAAATCTGCACTCTTTATGAAAAGGAGAAAATGAGACCATAAAATCTCATGAGTCCTGGTAATGTTTCCTATATCTAGCTATATCATATACACTATGCACACTGACTGCAAGTTTAGAGTATATGCGATCATAAAGATGGCAATGAGGCAGTAATATTGTATTTGGAATGCCTCAGTTTGTTTTAATGGAGGATTTGGGACATTTCAGGGAGCACACCAACTGTTCAGCTGAAAGCGACAAGTGGATTTTCTTCTTAAGGCTAAGTTTATTGGACCTCTGCACCCAATGCTGCCTTCAGGGAGGAGCTGCAGACAGATGGCTTATTGATTAATGTAGCCTTTGCAATATTCTGATGTGCTAGTCTTAGAGAAAATCAAATGGTAATCAGTAATCACTACAGCAGGAAACTCACTGGTCCAAAGTATCTTTTTCATATTGGCTGAGCTGGTTGCACTCTGGCATCCGCCTGTTGCAGCAATGCCCCACTTGTTTACTATGATTTTTATTTGGCAAATGGCTATGCATCAATTTTTTGGCAAATGTCTTCACATCACCATTTTTAAAAATTTCTGCCACAGCTTGACGTGTGGATCAAACAAGATTCACTGCAGCTCGCACTTGTTGCCAAGCTTGATTTTTTTCATTTGTTTGTCAGTTTGATTGGCTGAGCCATGTTCAGCACAGAGGAGACACCAGTGACATTTCCTGCAGCATTTAAAGAGAAGGTTGTTACCATCTCTAATCAGCCGAGTGCAAATCTTTATGTTAATGAAAGCTGTGTGCAAGTGTAGCAGTTAGAAAGTGTGATATTGTCAAAGGTGATTATTTGCAGGTGTATTTATACACATCGGATACATTTTTTCTGCTTATTCTGAACATTGTAAATGTTCGTTGTTGGAGATGCTTCACAACAATTTCTATGCAGTCTTGATTAATGAGGGCTCTGGTATCCTAGGTATAATCAGTCCTTGATTATGTGCTATTAAATAGCACATCCACGACCAAACCCTTCATTACAGGTCATTGTTGTTATGATTTTATATATATCAATTACACCATTTTTTATCTTAATATAGTTTCTTCAGCATCATGGAGATCTGTTTGTATAGCTAGACATTATGGGCCTGATTTACTAAAGGTTTGTGTCTGTAAAAACATTTGCAAACTTGACATCCCTCACAAAAAATGTGCAAGCTGACATACTAACGTGGCGCTTTCCATTTAATATGTTTGCCATAATGAATATGTAATGTGGGGCGTTTCAAGCCCATTGTACAAAATACAGGGAGGAGAAAATGCAAATAGGTTATTTAGACGCGCATTGCGATTTACCAAACTAAAAGGTGATTTTGCTGACACTAACTGAAAGGCAGGTATTATCTGGCTGCGCACTACGCACATATGACTTCTGTTACCGTAGAGAGGGGGAGACGGATGCACAATGACAATGAGAACTGACTTTTTCCACCCATGTCAATATTATTGGAGTAGAATATTTTTGATTTTACTAACAGGATCGATTTGTTACAAATACTCTCCCACATGTAGGTTTTGTAGTATATTTGTTAACCTCTTTTACTTGAACCTGATCAAATTTCATTTTACATTTGCAGTTTTCTTCTTGTCCAACTCTCCACTAAGACACAAAACCCTCATTTAAATACTGCTATCTCCACCCCATCCCACCTGTTTTCATTGATGCAGTTATTCTTAGTAGATCACCTGCAAAAACGCACGCAAACTAAACATGTTTGCACATATGTGCACATAATTTAGTACCCTTTGTTTGGGACCTTAGTAAATCAGGCCCTAAGGGGAATAAAAAAATGTATTTTTGTTACATCTACAGGTTTCAAGTTGCAACTGAAAACATTTACCACTTATGCAAATATGCTTGTGAATGTTGAAATATTTTCAAATTTATAGTGGCATGCTAAGGATATGTCTTGGATTTAAACGGGTTAAACGGGTGTGATTTCAACTGACCTCAGTGGGAGACCGAAGGATTTCAACAACCTTGAAAGGTCACAGCTCATGATGGCCAATTACATCACAATTGTCACTTTTTCACAATAGATAGAAACTATATACAGGAACATATCACAGTGCAAAACACTGTACAGTCATATTCACTGTCAAGGTTAATTATGCAATGTGAATTTTGAAAGCTTTGAAGTTTTCATTTGATGAGTCCCCAAATAAGACTAATTCCAATGTGATTGATTGGTCATTTTGGACTTAAAAAAATCATAGATGTTGTCTTTCTCTTTACTGAAACCTCCAACTTTTTAATTTATATTTCACAAAAAGCAATCCCTTAGTGTAACTTAATAGCTGACAATCGGCCAATTTGAATCATATCACGTGATATCATATGACGATATCAGGCTATGATCTATTTTTTATATGGAAATAGAAAACATTTTGATAGAAAATCAATACAGAACTGAGTTGTCTTACTGCCATCTGTTTGTAAACAGTTTCAGCATAAAATGTTTTCTCTTGTTGAGCCTTGCCAACCAAAAGCTGATCTTATGTAATACACTGTATCAATAAGCTTGATTGCTTTTTCTTCCGAGATAAACTCAGACACCATTTTCTCAAAAATATGTCATTTAAAAAATTAGAGAAAAAAAAAAATCTTACAGTAACTAGACCCATCTAGAGAGATGCTAAAGGGATTGCAAGAAGTGAACAAAACACCAGTGACACTGTAATTGTCATTTTAAATATCTGCCCTGAGGCTATAAGGGTGTGATCAGCTGTCTGTTCATTTACCATCACTGACACTGTTCTTCAAATAACACTGCATGAGCCTTTGATATGAAAGAAGAATATGCAAGAATGGGCTGATATTAAAATGGCACGGAACAGTTACTTAATCCCACTTAGTCAAAATTTGTTAAATATACAATGTTCTTCATGCAGAATCCTTTTAATTTTTTAAAATCTTAAATCTATCTTATTATTTTCCATGAAGTAAGATTTTAAAAATCCTCTTAACCGAACAAACATTGCGTGAAACTGCTCATTTCAGCTTCTTGTGTGTCATGCAGCTGTGTATTATTAGTCATCTTAAAGCCCTGCCGTTACAGATATTAAGACAGAGTTGATTGACATGAAGTTAGATGCCAATAAAAGGTCTTAGTAATGTATTAAGTTTTATATCCTCTTCTAATTTGATCGGCGTGACTCATTTTTATGTGAATCTGTTCAGCGTGTGCATAATTATTAGGCAAATTAGTATTTTTGACCTTATCATCATTTTCATGCACATTTTCAATCTCCAAGCTATATGAGCTTGAAAACTAATTGGATTTAAACACTATCATATGGTGTGTACGGCCTAAAGTGACCAACACCCTATATCGAGGTGTGCATAATTATTAGGCAGCTTCTTTATCTCTGACAAAATGGGCCAAAAAAGACACTCAACAAACATTTGATTGCAAATAGTCAACAGGGTCGCAAAGAAACATATTAAAAATAAAAACAGGCTCAAATGAACTGCTAAGGACCTGAGAAGAATTAAACCTGAAGCTACCAGGAACCCATTAACCTCCAGTGCAGCCATATTCCAGAAATGCAACCTACCTGGAGTGTCCACAAGAACAATGTGTTCAGTGCTCAGACACATGGCCCAGGTAGAACATGGAGGTCTAGCCTATAGGGAGCCTGTAACATGACCGCCACTGAACGAGACTCCCTAACCTAACCTAACCCTAACACTAAGTTGAAACGTCAAGACTGGGCCAAGAAATATCTGAGGACAGATTTTTCAAAGGTTTTATGGACAAATGAAATGAGAGTAACTTGATGGACCAGATGGATGGACCCACGGCTGCATCACTAATGGGCACAGACTTCCATATTGGGTCAGACACCAGCAAGGTGGAGGTGAGGTATTAATATGGGCTGCTATTATTAAGGATGAGCTAGTTGGACCTTTTCAGGTTAAAATCTACTCCCAAACCTACTGCCAGTTTTTAGAGGATATTGCTTCAAGCTGTGGTACAAGAAAAAGTCTACATCATTCAAGAAGGCCATGATTTTTATGCAGGATGTATACGATGGAACGAATGCTCCATAGTATACATTCAAGTCCTCCACTTCATAGCTATCCAGCACAGGCCTTAAAGATGACAGAATAATGACACAGGCCTCTCCTTCACCTGACCTACACTTTACTGAGAACTTGTGGGCTTCTTAAATTGAGAGATTTACAGTGAGGGAACAGTATTTGGGAGGCTGTGAATTGCTGCTGCACAAAAAGTTGAACTTCAACACATCAAGAAAGTAACAGACTCCATTGATGGCAGGTTCATCATAGTGGTCACTGAATATATTTTGAAATGCCAGAAGTATTTATTCGTAAATTTTGCATACTAATATTTGAATAATAATTGTGCACACATAGATATTCTCCCGAGAAAGCTAAAACTCGCTTTTTCTTAGTTAAATATTTAATGTTGAGGTTTATTAACATTTTTGGATTGAGTGAAAGCACTGTATGCTCAAAAATAAAATGAATCAACTTGCCTAATAATTATACATACATTGTAAGTATGAAATGTTCTTGCAAAAGTCCCCTACAGTAAATTATTCTTCATTTTAAAATTGAAACACTATAATTAGATAGCACATTTATACTGTAAAATCTGGCACCTGTGATGATATAAATCAATGGCAGTCTGACAACTCTTATATAACTGAGATATATTGATTATAGTCTCGGGTCATTTTTAGAAAATAGTCATGTAGCAACACCTCAAGAAGATAACTGTTTATTGATGTTTGATATTGATTATGCATTCTCATAATATGACCCTAATTGTGTTGTACAGCTATAGAAAGTGTGAGGTTTAGGCTGAGTATGTTCATGTTCACCAANGATATTGATTATGCATTCTCATAATATGACCCTAATTGTGTTATACAGCTATAGAAAGTGTGAGGTTTAGGCTGAGTATGTTCATGTTCACCATTCACATGTATAGTAGAAGTTACATTTTAAAAGATCAAAAAATGCATGTCATCAACTCACCAAATGCGCAACGTATTGACTGACGTTACAGTTCACAGAGTGCCGTACTTCAAAAAGAGAAACGCACACATCATGTCCATCTGCCTGTTTTTGTTCTCAGCTCTGTTTAACTTAATTCCTGTGGGTCTGAGAGTCGTGGCCATCCAATCAGTCAAGACTGGCCTCTACATCGCCATGAACGGAGAGGGTCACCTCTACTCCTCGGTGAGCACGTGCGCANACACACACACACACACACACACACACACACACACACACACACACACACACACACACACACACACAGAGTTGTTATGTCTCCTTTGTTCAGACTTTTTTTCACCTATAGACTTAATGTTTCTCTGTGGAAAATTGCGAGGATTAATTGAAAAATATCTTGTTCATCCAGATTAACCTTGGCAATGTGGTTTTAAATTGTGCTATTTAAATGAAAGCGGGCTCATTCTGACTTTATCCACAAGAGTAAGGTGTATCTTTTACAGACGTACCTCTCTACAAATTGCCTACACTAGTCAATAAAGCTGGAGCTGCAATGAATGACTCAGTTACATTCTTTAAACAGATTTCACTCCCTGTTTTCTCATCAGAGGAAGCACTGAGTAATTTTAGTTCAACTCCTCCCAGTTAGCCAGCGTTAAGCCTTCAATGTGTCCAGGGACCAGGGTCCGTCTTGGGAACCCCCGTCTGCTCTGTCTGAAGGACAGCACGCTGAGCAAAAGAGGGCAAAATGGAGCAGTTACAGAGGAAATCCTACTTAAAATGAGCATTTAAAGGAGAATTTAAGGGACAGCTTTGGATAAAAATTTAAAACCTTACTATCAATATGTGATGTGCTTTTTAAAGCTGCAGAGAGTTGCATTTGTTCAACCTTTTGAGTTACATCAATAATAGGAAAGACTGAGGCTAGGGCTTTAATTGTCAAGAGGAAGCCGCTGTAGTGTTGTCAGCCTAAAAATTATATGATGTTTCTTTTTAGTTCCTGTGAAAAGCCCAACTGAGTTTTTGAGACAAGACAAGAATACAGAGCTACAGCAGGCGGTGCATAATATAATAAAAGCATGAATCACTTTTTTCTTTTCTTTTTTTTTTTTTTTTGCCTCGTCAGAAGAGAATATGAGAGACCTCATTTTTGAGGTTTTGTAAGAGATGAAAACAAGGCTGAAGACTGGGTACAGGTTCATTAGACAAAGCGAGAGAGAAAAAGAGAGTGGGAGATGGAAAAAGACAGAGATAATTTGCTTTTAATTGATTCCACTGATACATATGTGTTAGATTGTAAGGGTATGTTAAAGGATTGATAATTGTTCCTCTAATGGTTAATTGTTAGTTGAAGTGTCCTTAAATGTAACAGCATATGCATCCCTTCTCTGAGCATAAAAGATTCTGAGTTGTAAATGCAAACTGTGAAATAGAAAAATTAGTTAAAACCTTTTTCAAATCACTGACATAAGGGACATGAGTGGAGAAGGAGGTGGTGAGAGCAAGTGCAGGGGATGTGAGGTGGAGGAGGTGCAGTCGGTTGCGAGGAGATCTGCTTGAGCGGAATATGAATTATTTCCATGCTGAGTCTTCAGAGAGAACTCACACTCCTTCACTGGCATCTCCCTCACATCATCCCCTTTTTTCCCCCCTCTTTGTTTCATTTTTCTTTTCTTTTTTTTTCTTTTTTTGGGAGGGAGGGTGAATATGACAGGCGTTGGTGAGGAGGGGAAAGGATGTGATGTGATGTGAGGAGGAGAGAGAGAGAGAGAGAGAGAGAGAGAGAGAGAGAGAGAGAGAGAGAGAGAGAGGATGTGGGGAATAGGAATAGAGGGGGAAAGAGAGACAAAGAGGACATGCAAGGAGGTAAATGAAAGCGGAATGTGAGAAGAAAGGAAATGGTTTTAGGCTGAAGAAAGAAAGAGGGAGAGAAAGGTCGGGAAAGGGTGTAGACATAAGAGGATGAGTCGAGGAGGGAAGGTTTCAGACAAAAGAAGAAAAGATATAGAAGAAAAAAGAAAAAAAACCGGTTGTGGACAAGGGAGAAGAAAGATGGAGAGAGAGAGAGAAAGGGAAAAAGAATGTAGACAAAAGTATAAGAAGAGGAGAAAAAGAGTTATCGGGAGGAGAAAGAAAGGAGATCTGTGCTGCTCTGCTGGGCTTCCTCAGCTTGCCACTGAAACTCACAGATGCATGAGGGCTTCCTGTAAATAATTGAAGACAGGGAGTCCCCCCCTACACACACACACACACACGGTAGAAATGTAGAAATCCCCTCTAAAGCCGCGTCAAGGCAAAGTGAGGATGTTTGATCATGCTCCAGCTCTTGTGACTGATGTGCAGGCAGCTACATGATAACGAAAATATATAAATTGCATACAGCAGGTGTAATTTATCATGGTGTCAGTGCTGCTTGATGTTTAATTGGCTGCTGTAAAGGGTCCTGGCAGGTGTACTGTGTGGTAAAGATGGCGCCACTGTGCTTGAAAAGACACTCATTAAACATTATGAGGGTGCTATCACAGCTATAGTTTGTTTACACTGGTCTGGAGACATGTTTAGCTTTATGTATTTGTTTATAATTGGTCGGTTCACGTCGGCGCTAACACTTGTTTATTGGACGCCGTTTGGATAATCTTTCATCCTGCCAGGTTAGTTATTGTGGTGGTGTCAGGAGGTCGATAGAAAACCCATTCTGGTCCCTCTAACTTAAAAAAATGGTCCACTTGTCAGCAGTTTTTACATTTGTACAGGCTGTATATTTACTACATGTCAACACTTGTTTCTTTGTTGCTATATCTTCCTTTTTCTTTTTCTTTTTTTCTTTTTTCAGTTTGTTGGTTTGTGTCCAGACTCCTCAGTGCTGGGATTTAATGACACCTGAAGCATTAAAGAAACGGCACTGTTCTCACCTGTTCTAATGACCCAAACTAAAGTAGCACACACCTGGGAACACAAACAAAAAGCTTTGGTATAACTACACACACACATACACACCACTGAGCCAGAACATTTTAAGCCTTGATTGTGCTGCAATCATTATAATCAGAGCATGATGAACTGAATACTGAATACAGTGTACATGGAAAGGTGTTAAGTAATTTGTGAGGCAAATGTGTAACTAAGGATGTGATATTAGATCATTTAAGGTCTTTAATGGACAAACATAATCAGCGAAACATGTTGTACCGATGGAAAAATAAACTGGACTTTGATTTGCAAGCCTTGTATGTTTGAATGCCAAAGCGATTCACATGACTTCACAGCCTATGTTATGCATTCAAAGCCAAGGATAAATTTGGACTCATTGCCACTCTGGAAAAACAGGCGGATCTACTGCTGAATAAAAATCTCATTTTAAGATATCAGGGCTCAACATTTCTCATGGCCTAATTAATATTAACCATGTGAATCTTACCAAAATACATACGAGATCGTAAACACTGTTCTTCATTATCATTAGATATGCTGGGGTTTTTTTCCCCCAAGTTAAAATTAATCATTTAGTATTTTACTCTCATTTTTAGTTACTGGCTTCTCAAATATGAAAATATGTAGGGTTTTTTTGTTTCATATCTTAGATCAAGCAGTTTAAAGATGCCAATTTTTTACAGTCACAGTCATTTTATAGACTAATAATTTTAGTACTAATAATAAAGAACTAAGCTATAATAATTATAATATAATAACCAGAGTTGGGCAAGTTACTTAAAAACTGTAATGCATTATTTATTACTTGTTGTGCGTTACAGCAAAAAGCAATGCATTACAGTAATTAATTACTTTTGTAAAGCGTTACTCCCAACACTGATAACAACTGTGCTGCATTAAAAGGTCTAAAAACAATTAGACCAGTTGTGTATGTAAATTACACTAAATGTTCCAATAATTTTCAAAGCCAGAGACAGGTCATTTCAGTCCGGTAACAATCCATGTCATTTGGTCACCTGTCAATGGTTTCAGGTCTCCTCTGCCAAAGAATATACAAACACAATATGCTGATCGTCTTGTATATCTCTGAACCAGATGAAGGATTTTAGACATACGTCTCTAGATCTTAAGTTATCAAAGCAACAAGCTAAGAGAACTTTAGTAGCAGTTTGGCTCACAGCCCGTCTGGACATTCTGTGCCAGCTGAACAGCGTCAGAGAGGCACTGATTTTTTTACGTGAAACCGATTTATTCAGTGTTTTTAACAATTTGAATCACTGGGTTCATTTGTTTTAGAGAGTAGGAGACTTCTATGGATGATTCAGTTTCTGGCAAAAAAACCACTCATGATTGATGAACACTGAGGTAATCCTAACTGGGAGATTATTACTTTACAATGTCATCAAACTCTGTCTTGTGTTATTGTTTTGATTGAGGGACCCCTGGCGGCACAAATGACATATTCTGAATTTCTGGCTCCGTGTTAATCACTTAATTGATTAATTGTTTCAGAAAAGTTCCCCTGAAAAAGATTTGGCTCGCCTAAAACACAGTAATGGTGGAATGCAGCATGCTTTTTCATGCTTTTGAAATATCTCTATCGACATAAATTTGTGATTTATAAATTTATATTGCCCACTCTTGTCTCCAAAACAAAAATTTAGGACATTTCCCTGCATGGTGCATTCCCTTTGCAACAGAGCTACTTAAGCGTGATCCTAAATTTATGCTGCTTTGCTCTCAATGAGATTCTTTATCCTCTTATTGCAAATTGTTAATGATATGCTGCAAACTTAGTTATACATGGTAGGACTGTCTTATTAATCCCAGATCCCAAGCATCTGGCAGTGTGTGGTTGTGCATGTACATGGTGTGTATGTGTGTGTGCATGTGTGTTTGTGTGCGCGTGCATGTGTGTGTGTGGGTTCGGGGGTGCTACTAACAGATGGCTCAGTGTGCAATGAGCTGCTATGTGATAATTATGGTGCATGCAGGGGAAAGTGGAGAAAAAAGTGCTGATGAGTTTGGGACTGTATGTGTGTTTATGCATGAATGAGGCGAGTGNAAAAAAGTGCTGATGAGTTTGGGACTGTATGTGTGTTTATGCGTGAATGAGGTGAGTGTGTTCCTNATGAATGAGGCGAGTGTGTTCCTGCATGTGCAAAAGTGTCTAATATGTGTGTGTGTGTGTGTGTGTGTGTGTGTGTGTGTGTGTGTGTGTGTCAGAGTGGTTGGGTATGTGTAGATGTCAGGATGCTTGCTAAGAGGTGTGAGAGGAAATTGACTTTTTTAGTAAAATCATCGCACATTTCCTGCAACACACCACAACTCCTGCTACTCCCCTCTTACTACTGCACTATGAATAAAGGTGAGAAAGAAGATAAACAATGCTGCATTAATACATTAAAAGACCATAAGATAATACTGAAAG